>CAUYQG010123578.1:0-30776 GCA_963574415.1 Tarsius wallacei | reverse complement strand
AGGTGAGTGGATTGCCTGAGCCCGCGGGTTCGAGACCTGCCCGGGCAACTTGGCGAGACCTCATCTCTACAATAAATCAAAAATTAGCCGGGCATGGTAGCGCGCGCCTGTAGTTCCAGTTACTTGGAAGGCTGAGGCGGAAGGATCGCCGGAGCCCAGCATGTCGAGGCTGCGGTGGCCGGGAGCGGCCACTGCACTCCAGTCTGGGCGACAGAGTGAGATTCCAACTCAAAAAAAAAAAAGAAGCCTGTTGTTACTATGTTGCTGCTACCTACATACAAAAAAACCACCTCATCCAACTTCTGTATGCTTTTCCCTGACCAACATGCTTGTCCCAAATGCCCTTCTTGCAAGAATTCTCTGCTTTCGAGGTTCTGAAACATTTTGTCCTCTAGACCTTTGTGGTACGCAGGTGAAGCCTATGAGCACTTTTTTAAGAATACTATTTTAAAAGTGTACAAAGAATATCTGTTATAATAAATGCAATATTACATGCAATTTAATATGTACCATATTATTAAATATGCCTGATAAAATTCAAAGCAAACCAACTATATTTAAATACATATGTCAAAATATTTTTAAAAGAATTTATGTCACAGTAATATGTGGGAATCTTTATTAATGCATCAAACAATAAGACTAACAAGTTTAACAATTTTGAAATGGTAATGACAAATAATATGTTGTGATATGTGTAATAAATGCGATATGATATGGAAATATCTGTGATTTCTATTGATGACCACTATTAATTGCAGTTAATAGTACTTTGCTTTCTTTCTTTTCTCTCTTTTTTCTTTTTTCTTCTTTTTGAGTCAGAGCCTTACTTGAGTGCCCAGGCTGGAGTGCAGTGGCATGATGACAGTCCCCACACTCTTGACCTGCTGGGCTCAGGTGATCCTTCTACCTCAGCTTTCCAAGTCGCTGAAACTACAGGTGTGTGCCACCACGCCTGGCTAATTTTCCTCTTTTATTGTAGAGATGAGCTTTCTCCATGTTGCCCGGGCTGATCGTGAACCCATGGGCTCAGTCCTCTTTCCTCCATCTCCCAACGTGCTGGGATGACAGGTGTGAGCTGCCGTGCCTGGTTGGTTTCTAGCTTATATCTAAACTTGAAGGAAATGCTGAATTTCAGTTGGAGTTGAATGAAAATGAGGATGTCATTATTTTTCTACCCAAGTACGCAGACCCTCTAAATTCTCTCCTTAGACACCTCTCTTCTAAGAGGTAAGAGTATGGACTTTAGGGCCTCTGTTTGTGACTACCCCTGCTATTTCTAGTCATATGACACTTTCTCTAACTGGGCACAATGGTACTGTTATCGGTGCTATCATCATGGCATAGTTGCTCCATCCCCGTGGTCTCTAGGCTGGTGGTTTTCCACTCTGTGCCACTGGTCGGCTGTTTTGTGACTATTTCACTTGGACTTTGTACTGGGTTTACACATATCAAATGTGCAAGATGGGTGTTAACAACCCACAGAACTCACAATTGGATGAGGGGCTGAACAGGTGAACTGTCTGGCGGGGTGTATGGTGGGACTCCTTTTTAATGTATAACTACCATGGAGATGCACGGATAAATAGACGGGCGATTGCAAAGCGGCGGTTTCAGCCCCTGTCAGTGGGAAGGAGGTCCATTTTGCAATAGGCATCTCTGAGCCTGACCTGAGAATCAGAAATTCTGGACATGCCTAATGTCCAGATGGTGGGTGCTTGCTTTGTTTTGTTTATTTTGGGCTCTTTTTCTTTGTTTTTCTTTCTGTGAACTAAAGCAGAAAGATATTCTCTCTCTGTCTCTGTCTCTGCCTCTCTTGTGTATGTGAACTGTCCCTGTCTGACTGGAGAGGTTTGGGTTGAGAAGACAGCCTGGTGCCCATTGTAGGAATTAGTCTCTGCCCTGACGTTGAATCTGGTAGGAAGACTGTGCTAAGTCTGCCTGGGTTGCTATCACAGAATACCATAGGCTGTTGCCCATTGTTTCTCACAGTTCTGGTGGTTAGGACATCCAAGATCAGGGTACCAGCATCATCAGGGCTCTCTTCTTGGTCTCCAGGTGGCTGCTTTCTTGCTGTACGCTCAACTGGCTGAGAGACAGATCACCTTTCCCTTGAGTCTTCTTACAAAGGCACCAATCCCATCATGAGGGCTCCCTGTGCATGCCCTAATCACCTCCCAAAGGTCCCATCTCCAAATAGGATCACGTTGGGGTTAGGGCTTCAATACATGCATTTGAGGGATGGAGAACACTATTCATTGCATAGCAAGCACCCAGGAAGAAGCCGAAGGAACCTTTGTGAGGCAAATGGACACAGGATCTTTGCTTAATACCCAGTTTCTCATTCCTGAAAGGAAGGTAAAGAAGGTAAGGAGTGTGAGTAGAGATTGGGTATCGGCCACGTTCCAGATGCATTTGCATGTTTCCCCATTTATTCCTCATTCCAGCTCAGTGAAATAGGGTGTTTCTCATCTCCATCTTAACTAGGAAAAGCAGGAGACATGAAATTACCTGCCTGAAACTCTCGGCTGGTAATTGGTAGGAAATGTGTGCGGGTGGTGGGGGTGAAGATACTCTTTTACCAGGTGACCTACCACCCAGTAGAGGGTGCGGTGCAGGCTTCCTGCAGTGCCTTGAAGGCTGGCAGCTTGAGGAGTGTTCAGAAACAGCCCTCAGGTTGAGGGCATCACCACTCTTTCCTGGGGCACTGACAGTGGGTGCAATCCTGAAGCCTCCCTGGTGGTTCTGCTTCCAGCATCCTGGACAAAGGCACCTGCGAGGGGCCGAAGGAAGCAGAGATGCTGTGGGCATGGGAGATAGACAGTTTCATTTCAGAGCAGAGCGAGGTACACACTGAGTCATAACTGGTGACTCCTCCACCTCCTCCTCTTCCTCCTTCTTCTTTGGAGACAGGCTCTTGTTCTGTTGCCCAGACTGGAGAGCAGTGGCATGGTCATAACTCAATGCAGCCCCAAACCCCTGGGCTCAAGAGATCCATCTACCTCAGCTTCCTGAGTAGCTGGGACTACAGGTGCATGCCACCATGCCTGATTATTTCTTACATTTTTTTGGTAGAAACTTGCTATGTTGCCCAGGCTAATCTTAAACGCCTAGCCTCAAGTGATCCTCCAGCCTCAGCCTCCCAAAGTGCTGGGATTGCACTTATGAGCCACTGTGCCTGGTCTGTAACTGGTGACTTCTGAATGGAGCCAAAGCATGCTGTGAGCAAGGAAGGCGGCAGAGTGGAGTGTGTGACTGCTCCTGCCTTTACTCCGTACCCAGGGAAGAGAGTCGTGGAGAAATGGGAGTTGCCTGAAGTTAGAGCCCCTGCTGTGTGCCAGACCCTAGGTTAAGTACTCCCACAGACAATATTTGACTTTAGTCTTAGAACAACATTGCATTGTAGGAATGATAGCCTCAGATTTTTTTTTCTTTTAAAGATGTGGGGTACAATTCAGGGTTAGGTATAAAAATGCTCATTATGCAGGTGCCCTTGTTGATGAGGTGTGCCCCTCCCTTCCCTGGCAATGTCACTACTGCCAATCCCTCTCTTATAGTATTATGATAATTGCTCAAGGTCCGCTTATAAGTGAGAACATATGGTACTTTGTTCTTTTTTTCTGTGATAGATCACTGAGTATGATAGACCCTAAAGCCATCCAAGTTGCTGTGAAGTCCACATGTTTGTCCTTCTTTATGGCTGCATAATATTCCATTGTGCGTATGTACTACATTTTTTTAATCCAGTCCAACTTCGATGTAGCCCCAGATTTATAGTCAAGGAAACTGAGGCTCACGGTCAAGTATCTAGTTTGCAGAGACAGGAAGACATGTTTACAGCTCTGGGGACAGAGAATGTAGGTGGAGAGGAAAGCTCTAGGGTTTTCTGTTCAGCAGCACCTGCTCCTCGTTTAGTGACGGTTTCCTGGAGTTAGGTGCTCAGCAGAAGTCCAGACTGTGTGTATATGTTGGAGGGTGGGTAGGGATGGCTTTTGTATTCCTCTTTCTGTTTGCTGTTCGTTATATTTGTCAACATACATAAGCAAGCATCCATAAGCTGCCAGGGAATCTGCTGGAGGTTACCCCTGGTGTGTGGGTGGATTTTCAATATAGACTGTGTAAGCTTGTTCTGTATTCTCCATCCCTAGTGTTTCCTCCTTCAGAAGCAGTCAATGCTTCTTCATTGCCTTTATCTATCTACAGTTCCAACTCCTTGGTGTTGTAGCCACACCTTCATGGTTTTGCTGTTTCACTTTTTCAAGTATCAGAGGACCCATTTTTGCCCACTGGCCTCCTCCCTAATGCCCAAGATTGTGGGCTGCGGCCATGGCTTTGGGGAGCATCAGAGTGGAGAAGGTGGGACTTAAATTTACGCCTCATGGATTGTGAAGTCTGAGCTGGCGCCATTATAGCAGGGTAGCTTAAGCACTGGCTTATTCGATTCAGTCGTGCAATCAGTTGATGTTTTGAGACTGAACCATTTATCACTATGAAGTCAACGCATTGACTGAGTGCTGGTTTCATGCAGGCGTTGTTTTAGGCAGTGGGGAAAAAAGTTAATAAAACAGATAAATTCCTGTTCTTATGGCGCTTGCCTTCCGATGGAGAGGTTGGAAAATAAATACATAAAATATCTTCTGACGGTCAATTTCATATGTTAGCTTGGCTAGGCCATGGGATCCAGTTTTTGGTTAAGTACCAGTATAGATGTTGTGTAGGGATTTCTTTGAGCTGTGAGTATCATTTAAATCCATAAATGTTCAATAAAGCAGATTACTATCCACAGTGTGGAGAGGACTCATCCAGTCAGTTGGAGGCCTTAAGAGAAAAGATTAGGGTCCCCTGAAGAAGATGGAAGTCTGCCTGCCGACCTCCTACAGACTCAAGTTGCAAAATCAGCTCTTCCTTGGGTCTCCAATCTGCCAGCCTGCCCTGCAGATTTTGGATTTACCAGTTCCAACAATTGCATGAGCCAACTTCTTAAAATAAGTCAACTTCTCTCTCTGTCTCTCTATGTGTGTCTGTGTGTGTGTGCATAAGTATACACATATGTATATGTTTATGTTTGCTTCCCTGGAGAACCCAGGTTAATACATGAGGGGGAGACCCCAGAACACCTGGAATTTATTTATACAAAGTTGTGTATTTATTCTTACATGTTTAAACATCAGTCACTGTCAAAGTACTCTCCATTTAATGCAATACACCTTTCAAGATGCTTTTTCGACAGCTCAAAACAGTTTTTGAACTTATCAGTTTTGATGCCTTTTAGTGCTTTTGCTATTTTTGTTTGTTTGTTTGTTTCATCTCTTCCACAGAGGCAAAACATTTCCCTCTGAGGACTTCTTTCATTTGGGGAAACAAACAAATAAAAAAGTTGCTTGGGGCAAGATTGGGTGAATAGGGAGGGTGGGGCATGAGGGTAATGCCATTTTTGGTCAAAAACTGCTGAGCACTTAGTGTGGTATGGTCAGGT
This sequence comes from Tarsius wallacei, assembly GCA_963574415.1. Taxonomy (NCBI): domain Eukaryota; kingdom Metazoa; phylum Chordata; class Mammalia; order Primates; family Tarsiidae; genus Tarsius; species Tarsius wallacei. The sequence goes on along the minus strand of CAUYQG010123578.1, from coordinate 25,300 downwards.
GCATTTGTAAATCACCCATCAGGAAATAGGCAAACACATGAAAAGAATCTCCAAAGTGGGGAAAAAAAGTCACTGAAGCTGAATGCAGCTTCTCACAACAGTGCTAGCTGGTAAACTGACGCCGATGAGTTCCTAGAACACTTACCTAATTATGGTAATATTAACAATGTTTATTGAACATCTAGGTCTCTGGATAGGGTTAATTTCCCTGACCAGTAAAACATGACTGTATTAGCGTTCTATGGTTGCCATAACAGATCACCACAAAATTTTTGGGTTAAAACAGCACATATTTATTCTCCTACAGTTCTGGAACTTAGGAGTCCAACATGGGTCTCACTGGGCTGAAGTCATGGTGTTGGCAGAATTGCATTCCTTCTGGAGGCTCTGGGGGAACTGTTTTATTGACTTTTTCACTTTCTAGAGGTCAGTACATTCCTCCCATTTGTCTGTCTTCCTTCATCTTCAAACACATTAATAGTGGGTCTTTCTCAGATTGCATTACCCTACCCCTGTCTTCTGCCCTCTTCCACATTTAAGGACCCTTGAGGTAACTTTGGGTCCACCTGGATAATCCAGAGTAACCCTCCATTTTAAAGTTAACTAATGTGCAAACTGAATTCCACCTGCAACCTTAATTCCCCTGTGCCATTGAACCCAAAATATCCACAAGTTCCTGGGATCTTTGAGGGAAGGACATTATTCTGGCTGTTTCAATGACTATCCCCATTTGTAGATGAGAAAACTGAGACTCAGCTAAATAACTTCCTAAAGCTACAAACTCTAGCCATCTGACCAGTAACCTTAACCACTGCAATATAACACACACAGTTTCCCCCTGGTAAAGCATTTTCCAATGTTCATGACTTTGCAATACTTCATTGCATGTGTAAGCCACAAAACATGTAATCATTTTTAAAAAATTAAATTAATTAATGAATTTCAAAGATGTGGGGTACAATTCAGGGCTAGGTATACAAATGGCCATTGTACAGGTAAAGTTTGGGCCTCACTTTGGTCCCCACTTCAACTGGTTTGTGATCAAGTATTCTTATTTATTTATTTTAATTTTTTTAATAAAATATGTTGGGTACAATTCAGGGTTAGGTATACAAATGTTCATTATGCAGGTACCCTTGTTGATGAGGTGTACCCCTCCCTTCCCTGGCAGTTTCCCACTATTGCCAATCCCTTTCTTATAGTATTATGATAATTATTCAAGTTCTGCTTATGAGTGAGAACATATGGTACTCTTTTTGTTTCTGTGATAGATCACTGAGTATGATGGACTCTAAATCCATCCAAGTTGTTGTGAAGTGTAATCATTTTTTTCTATTTTGTAGTATTTTGACTTTATCCTAAATACAAATGATGATGAAACATACACCCTTATACATTCCCTTTTTTTCTCTGAATTTTTATTTTTTTCTCTTGGGTCAGATTATTGGGTCAAAAGGCATAAAACCTTTGAGGACTGCTGATCCCTACGGCCAAATTGATTTACAGAGGGGCTGTTCCAATGTACCTCCTTTGTGGCTGTAACCAAGTTTACTCTACACTCCAGCGTTAAGCAACCTCAAAAAAAAAAGTATTTTTTTTAGCTAAAATCTAACTCTCTCCTGATGTATTTATTTTTTAAATAAAAATAATCCTGAACCCTTTTACAAACATGAAGAAAAACTAAACTTTGTATTGAGTTACAAACTGTGTGCAGTGAGAAAATCAGCTTGACCCCAACTCAGGGTCTGATCACTGTTAATGTAGGTGTGTGTGATCTGTTGTATTCAATTTCAATCTTAAAATATCTCTGAAAACACATTTTTTAAAAAAAATGTAGAAATACAACTGACCCCGTTCATAGGCAGCAAAACCTGAGTTGAACTGACATGAGGATAATTGTGGTTTGAATATTTCTGTTGACATTAACTATTCATGTTTCACTAAGAAAATATTGATGCATTTTCCCAGATAGTGGCCCACTGGGGATGTGAGGTAATTTATGGCATTTGTATCATTTTACTTTTCGCTAATCTGAAGAAATGTTGAATCTTGAAATACACCTGTCCCTGAGATTATGACTGGTGGGAATGCATGCCTGCAGTGATGAGCTTGGGGGTAGGGATTTCCGTGGGGTAGTGGTTAATTTCATGTGTCAACTTGACTGAGTCATGGAATGCCCAGACATTTGGCCAAACATAATTCTGGTGTGTCTGTGAGGGTGTTTCTGGCTGAGATTAACATTTGAATTTGTAGAGGCAGTAAAGAAGATTGCTCTCTCTAATGTTGCTGTGCCTCATCCAGTCCATTGGCCACCTAACCAGAACAGAAAAACTGAGTAAGAAGGACCACCTCCTGCCTGATGGTTGGGCTGGGACACTGGTCTTTTCCATCTTTTGAACTTGGACTGAAACTCTGACTCTTCTTAGGTCTGGAACCTGGTGACTTTAGGACTGGAACCACACCATTGGCTCTTCTGGTTCTCAGCCCTTCCGACTTGAACTGGAACTACAGGTTGCTTCTCATGATTCTCTAGTTTGTCAATTGCAGGTTTGGAGACTTCTCAGCCTCCATAATCTTATGGGCTAATTCCTTATAATCTCTACCCTCCCCAACATATGTATAATTGAGGCAGAGCTGTAGCGATCTGGAAAATGGTCCCCAGATCATCTCTGCAGAGAAGCAGGACTTGAGAGGGTGCAGGGGGTGAAAGGTGAAGGAATAATACTTATGAGAACATGACAAGGTATGCATAACGCTGACCCACAGTTGTGAGGGAGCGTCTACCCATTCCTGGTGGAGTGCGTTATGACTTTTGACTCACAGGGCAAAGGAGTCTTTGTACTTGTAAGCCGCAACAGTTAAGGACTCAGGTTCAAAACCAGAAGACCTGCATTGAAGCTGAGCTCTGCCTTCTAGGCGTATGATCTTGACCTAGTTAGTTAGCCATAAGTGACTCAGCTTTCTCATTTATAAAATAGGGACCACAATATGACTTGCCAGGGAAGGTGTCAGTGATGTGTCAATGACACATGTAAAATACTTAGAACGGTTTCTGAAACATATTAAGCATTCAGAAAATGATAAAGATAATTATATTGTGTATCACCAACTCTAAGATTCATTTCCCCCCTCCTTTTACACTTCCATAATGGCATATGTATTGTGCATGTCTTTTTGCCCATTTTTTTCCCACATTCAACATTTCTGAAATTGATAAGCCTCTAAAAATTGATAGAATCTTAGGTAAAATGAAATACAGTATTGTTATTTGGGCTGTCCCAGGAAAAATCATATAGGAAAGCAGTGGTGAAGCATTGTCTTTAAGGTCTTATGAACAACAGAAAAGAAGGATTCTCTTTCTGAAGGTTCATGTTTAATCCTAAACTTCTGTTTTTATGTCTAATTATGTCTATATGCCTTTGCAGATTAAGTAAATAAATATATATAGCTGCTTGTATAGCTTTGTCTAATTTAGAGAAACTAGCCTAATATTTTAAAAGTAGTTTTTCTGTGCCATGGATTATGGGTAAAATTCACCTTCTCATCTATGCTTTGAACTTAGCGCTTAGCACATAGGAGGCATTCAATAAAATTTTGTTTAGTAAATTAAATGACTAATTTTAAAAACAATTTTTCGTCAATGAATTTGTAATAATTTTTACTTGAAATTGTAATTTAAATGAATCTATTTTCAGGCTTTAATGACAACCTTATAAAAATATTCAACCTCTCTTTTCCAGTTCTTGCATCCATTTCTTATTCACTTTCCTTCTCTGGCCTTTCTTCTTCTTTGTTCATTTCCCTTTTGCCTACTCAGACCCCTTTCTCTCCCTCCTTCACCTTCAGAAGCTTCCATGTGAGGCTCTCAACAATCCAATACAACTTCAGTTTAGTTGTATTGGACAATGGAAATAAAATACGAATGGGCTTAGGAAATGGTCTTCCACATTCATAAAAGAAAAAAAGTAACATCGCTGTTAGTTCACCCAGAACAACTTCCAATTCCCAATAGTCAGGGAAGAATTTTCAAAGTAAAAAATCAATGGCTATGAAATTACACATTAGTCCAGGGCAGAGTACTGTGTGTGTTTTCCCAGTGAACATTCATCTTACTATAGTAATAGTGGCACGGACAATTTGCAGCAGGGAAGTTGATCTATAAGTGTTTTAATTAAAGTTCTGACAGCCAATTGAAGGCTTTCTTATTTTTTGGATGTATCTTATCAATCTTTCTCTGTCTAGTAATGGCTGTGCCCGGGAAGTTTAATCTATTAGGGAGGTGTAACTTAATGTCCTGGATGTATTAAGTGATCAGAAGGGAAGGGACTTCATGGCTTTCTTTTCCTTTCAAGCTCCCCAAACTCAAAATTCCATAAAGGCATGTCTTATTAAATGTTTGTTGAACATAAGAGTTGATAAAGATTGCTCTGGGACTATGACAGAGAAAGGGGTGAAATGGAAATTTGGCCGTCCTAGCTTTATTTGCTGGCTTTGCCTGTTGCAAACTATGTGCTCTCAGGCAAGATGTTAATGCCTTCAAGTTTCTCTTTGCTTGTTTTTAAGTGGGGACAATTAACACCTACCTTTACAGGGTTGTTATGCATTTAGCACCTTTATCTCTGCTACTTCTCACTGGTATTCCCCAGTTACATAATTCATGGACCAGTTTTTGGGGACTGCTTCATCAGTCTGGCTAGAATTATCTGACAGAGAGAAAAAAACATAGCTTCATGATATAGTCAGGAGTTTTTCAAGAAACCTACATAAGTCATGACATATTCACTACTATGAGGAACGATTACATTTGAATGTTGAAAATTACTGGATAACCCTTGAGTCAAACTTAGTCTTCTCAGCCTCAACCATTGACATTTTTTATTTTTCCAGGTGGGAATGTGAGAATGGAAAGAGTGGTGCCTGTAGGTTTAACCTCTCACCTTTCTCCTTTGCTAAGCCTCCTGCACGATCACTTGTCACCTTTGCTTCCACCAATAGTCATCTTCCTTACCAACTGACCTATGCCTAGTAGCCATGGTAATGTCAATTCCTACCTTCTGAGAAGACACAGACCGTGGAGCTGTTTTCCTCCAAGCAAACAAGCTACCATAAAGTAAACTAAAGGGAGAGAAAATAACCCTTTAGTGGCCTATAACCATCCACAGTGTCTCTCTTCTTTTACCTAACTTTGGTCTTGGCCAAAGGGTAGCTTCTTGTCCCCATGGAGTCTTCCATGTTTCTATCTGTTCAATTGTCCTTTCTATGTGCCAAAAAGATGGCATCAAATAATATATAGGAGTTGGTCATATAATCTGTGAAGCATTCTATGGTCCTAAAATTATTACTAACTTGTTTGCTTCATGGGCATGTTCCTGACAGGGAGGGTCCATGGGTGATGGGTTAGCGTTTAGATCAATCTAATCACAGCAGGGAGAGTTGAAATCTATTAAACAAATGAGACACTTACAGCAAGAACTGAGTGCTTATTATTTGACACATTTCACGTCAGGCAAAGAACATATGGAGACAACGAATCTTGCACTTGTCCTTGAGGAGCCTCCAAGTTCAGAAGGGAAGACAGACACAAGGCAAGACAGACATAGCACATCCGACAAAAACACAACATGGAAAGTGCTGTTCAAAGTGAGACACATGGTGCCACAAGAGACCTAAGGATGGAGTGATGGTGTTTCTCTTGAGAGGCACAGTGTCCTAAGGCTTCACAGAGATGACAGAACATAAGATCCATGGACATGGGAGATGATCTCTTTCACTCATTACAGTGTTCCCAGCACCTGGAATACTTGGCACATACGAGAGTCTAAAAAAATGTTGTTGAATGAATATCTGATTTTGAACCATGATTTGAAAAAAGATGGCAGATAACCATGACTTAAGGTGAAGGGAGTACATTGAGATGAGGCATTTCTGCCTCTGTGCATGAACTCCGAATTTTCTAGCACCTGTTAAATAGGGACTCTTCTTTCCAGTGGCTGCTTACTTAGCCAGATCTATCCTCACTGCCAGAAACGGGGTTTGATCCAATGAGTGAACCAAATCTGTCTCTTTTTTTTGTTGTTTTTTTGATCAATCAGTTCCAAAAACTTGATATCATCACCTAGCTTGGGTTTCTGGGAGTTATTTAGAATCAAATTTTGACAAAGATGAAAGGAAACTGAAAGAAGTTAGTTACCCTTCTAATATCACCAAGGACATCACCTTGGTGAGAGCAAAACTGTCACATTCTTTGTGTTTGCTATACTTCAAATAGTTGCAAACAAATAATTATACAACCAGAGAAAGCCAAGCGGATGGTCAGTGACCCAAACACAGATTTTTGATTGAGCGATGGATATATTTTTGACTGCTGGTATTAAAAAGCAAAATTCAAGTAGGAACTTACTAAACATGTAATTGTATATGTCAACATGGCTTATCTGTTGCAGGTAAACCGTTCTAGATTTTTTTAATGAAAAAGGATTGGTGAATGATAGTGCATTATCATTGTTCTCTGATGCATGTGCTAAGAAGCAGGGGAATGTGAAATAAACAACACAGGATGTTAGTCTGGAGAGTTTAGGTAAGTCTCAAATCTCCTATGGTATGAATTTAGGCTGAACATTTCTGTTTGAGGAAGCTAGATTGTCTCACTCTGTCAGTAAGAGTTGCTTTAAGCTTTGAGAGTTCATGATTCCACCATCAAGAGTTCTATGTACATAACTCTTGCCAAAAGCAAGATTTTTGTGTTCTTAAGGGATGGGAGACATCCCATTTGTATTTGAATTCCCTGTAGTAATGGAATCAAAGAAACACAAATAATTAGAATAGATCTAAGGGCTTCATTTTTATGGAGAAGCTGAGAGATGGGCAGCAATTTGCCCAGAGTCATGAAGTAAGTTTAGACATAGGCCTAGAACTCAGGGTTTCTGAGCCTCAGTGCAAGATTCCTTGGGGTTTCACTCTAACAATAATCAATAAATAATAGTGGCATTGTGTTGGAGAGGGTCAGACTGGGATGCACAGGGGTCAGGTGCTTGTCTAAATGATGTATTGGTCTCTGTGACCTTGAATGAATTGGTTGTGGGTTGTGGTGATCTATTGGCCTGGTTTCCCCATGGTCACTTTACTGCCTCATGAGAATAGCTCACCTTGCATATTAGATATGGATCTATGGCAACAGAAGACCAGAAATCACCAAACCATGGGTTTTTCAGCCTGAGCCGGGCTCTCAGCATGCATGGTATGTGCTGTAGCTAATGCCCACATCACTGCCAAATTTGATCCTGGCTACTCACTCTTCCAAGTCCCCTAGTTCTGATCTTAGGGAAAACTGCAATTTAGGACATTAAAAAAGAAAAGAAAAGAAAAAAAAAAAAAGAAATGCAGAATACATCAAAGAACTTTTTCCTCCTGGGGTTTAGATCCGTTGTGAGTCCTATGGTTGAAATGACTGGGCACACCACCCAGTCTACCTGAGAACAACCCAGTTAGACATAATGACTTAGAGAACCCAGGGTCATCTTTGGCTTGGTTGATTTCCAACGTGGGACATGGGTGGCCTTTTGGCATTTTCAAACCCAGTTGTGTTTGTGCATTGACTGTAACTGCCATCAGGTTCAAATCACCTGAATAGAGATAAAGATAATGAAGGGCTTTGCCTGGATAAAGAAAATGTGGTGCGCTTACAAGATGGAATATTATGCAGCCATAAAGAAAAATGGAATTATGAACTTTGCAGCAACCTGGATGGAATTAGAGTCCATAATACTCAGTAATTTATCACAGAAACAAAGAACTGAGTACCACATGTACTCACTCATAAGTGGACCCTGAACATTTATCATAATACGATAAGAACACTGCCAGGGGAGTGGGTAGCACATAACAGCAATAAAAGTACCAAACTTTACCTGTACGATGGCCACTTATGTACCCAACCCTGAATTGTACCTCACATCTCTAAAGTAAAAAAAAAAAAAGATGAAGAAGGGCTTTTCTTAAATGTTTCAAAAAAGTATTATTTAAGGATTATATGCATATGCTTGTGCTGTGTAGTCTCTCAATTAGAAGCGAACCAGCAGAATCTGGAATTTCAGTCCAAGGTTGTGCAGATTTCATTTAACCAAATTCATTGTGACAGATGCTATAACCTACACTGTGAAGATGGAGAAATTTGGAGGAGAGAGAAATTAAGTTCATTGGGTGATGGCATTTTGGAAGAGCTTTCAAAGAGACCAGTGTCTTGCCATGGTGAAGGACAGAGGCCAGGATTTAAAAGGTTTGAATTCCGCCTGACTTTGAAAATATCACTGACCTAAGTTTTTTTGTCCATGAAATGAGAATAATGATGGTATCTACACTTTGGATTGTGAAGAATAATAAATGATAATGTGTTATGTGCATAGCAGGGCTTTAATAGATCAAGTACCTGAGAGATGGTAGCCATTGCTAGGATTGTTATGTTATCTGATGCGATGGATTTCAGAATGATTCTGCAATCTTGTTGCAGACTGTTTTGGATAGGCAGGTATGTACTGGCTTTTAAGCTCTTGTTTCTCAGCCTCAGATTCACAGCTCAACATTTTTGCTATGCGATTCTAGGGCTTAGAATTGCAAGTTCTGTTTCCCCATACTAGCTGGCTCTCTGAGAGTTTCTCCACACTGGGCAAGACAGAGAAACTGAAAGGTAAGAAGAGACAGAGAGAGGGCATGTTTCCTTCTGTTTGTTTCTGTTCCTTCAATGCCACCCCCAACAGCCCTTCATCCCAGGAATAGCAGTTAACTCCAGTTTCTAGCTTTTTTCCATATTTTTTATAGGTTCAGTGTCTTACTCAGAAGAAACCTGACAACATCCTTCCTCCAGGGGACTGATATCCAGCTCTGCAGGGCTCTTCTTCTAAGCTCTTGCAGGAAAAGGGGCAGGCAGGGAGCAGCCCCTCCTCAGAGGGTCTGGGTCCCAGCTTTCTGGGGCCACAGCTCTGAGCTCCTTGCTTCTAATAACCCCAACCTCTTACTTTGGCTCAATCCGAGGGTAGCTGCTTGCTGCCGTGTTTTTATTGTGCTATCATCATTCTTATGACACAGTACCATAAAAAAACATTTTTTAATCTATTAGTCTTCCAGTAATTTTTAAACCAATTCCCCACATTAAATTCTCTGTGTTAAAGTAACTAGGGGGGTTCTATTTTCCTGGGTAACATAGCTGATCAGGGTATCATGGCATATCCAGAAGATACCTTTGAATTCTCATTAAACAGACTATGATATCCTTTTGCTTTCTGGTCCTAATCCATGAGCTCTCTCTCTGCTAACCTCCCTTTCTTTCTACCCATAACAGTTGCTGTCATTTTTACTGCTGAAGTTTTTTTCAGAGATGATGATTTGAAGCTATTTTATCAGTTCGAAAGTTTATAAAAGGTATTTTTTTGTGCTAGATCAGCCTGGTAGGTCGGCCAAGAGATAGATAAAAATAAAGCCACTGTTCCTTAGAATGCCTCCTGAGTGGTGTTCTCACCAGGTGGTTTTGAGCTGCAGTGGATGGTTTTACCTGCTCTTAATTTTCTCCCCTGTGATTTATATAGTTGTATAATATGGCAGTGGTCCCGTACTTTTTTGGCATCAGAGACCGGTCTCATGGAAGATAACTTTTCCATGGACTGGGGTGGGGTGAGGGGAACGTGTAGTCAAACATCACCGTTAATGTTAATCTGTATTTCCAGCCTCTCCCCAGTGCTGGCATCACCACCTTTGCTCCGTCTCAGATCATCAGCCATTTGATTCTCGTAAGGAGCTCAACCTAGATCCCTCGCATGTGCAGTTCACAACAGGCTTCTCACTCCTGTGAGAATCTAAGGCTGCTGCTGGTCTGACTGGAGACGGAGCTCAGGCGGTCTTGTGAGTGATAGGGAGCGGCTATACATACAGATGAGGCTTCACTCACTCACCCATGGCTCACGTCTTTCTGGGCAGCACAGTTCCAGATAGGTCATGGATTGCTACCAGTCCGTGGCCCGGGAGTTGGGGACCTCTGTAATATAAGACTTTTTCTGTCTTAAATGGCAAAACTCTACTCAGTCTCTCATGAAAAAGAGATACATTCTTAGCTGGAAAGTCCAGAACATCTGGTTTGGGCATAGCTGGATCCAGATGCTCCAAACGATGTCTCCAGGAATGTACCACCTGTGTACACAACCTAAACTAAGCAGGGAAAAGAACACTGTGATCGACTGGACCTTGCTCATATCACTGGGACTGTGGGAAGGATGGTGCATCAAATCAGTATCAGGGTGCTGTCTTCAGAATAAGGAGAAACAGATTCCGGGGAGGCAAATACAGCAAATGACACTTGGGGCAGTATTGGTACAACTGTTCAAAGAATCTGGGTATCAGCACTGAAGCTTGGAGATTTTGTCTATCAAGATGGGATGCTTTACTTTCTCCAGCATTGTCACTGCTGCAATACGTCATTGTGTCTAGGGCAAGCGGTCTTGATGTCGGATGCAAGGAAGAAGTCCCTGAGAGGACTCCCCTTGACTGTTCCCTTCCTCTGTTTCTTTCCCTTTTCCTTCTGGCCAACAATATGGTGAACTGGCTGACCGCCTGGGCTCTGAAATTAAATTGCTTGAGTTTGAGTCTTGGTACCAATCTACTAATCCCATGATTTTGGGCAAGTACCTCAATTCTTTGTGCTTCTGACAAGTAGTAACTTTTTTCACCTGCATGACTTTCTCCACCTACCTTTCTTCATCGAACTGCAATTGTATCTTTCCCATGAAGATTTAGTGAAATTATAAGCACTCAAACAGTGCCAGACATATGGTGAGTAATCAGTAGGCATTAGTTATCATTATTTTCTCCTGACTGCATAACCTGTTTCCAGAGAGCTCTACTATTTGTGAACCCAACTGGTCTCATGGATGTGTTACCAGATATGTCTTTTTTCTTGCTTGGCATCCTCCAGACTTTATGCCATTGGTCCTCTTTCCTCTTGGGAATAAAAGCATTTTGGTTAAGGGTATGAGTTTGGGAGTCAGGCATCTCCTGGAATAAATCCGGGCCTTACTATAAGTAGTAATAAAATATTTCATGACTCTTGTGGATATTGGCCATAGCCATGAGGCAGGACCCTGTAGACTCTTTGATGTATCAGGTGTTAATTCTCCAGTTACCATGCCACATACAGGGCCAGGCATCCTGGTTTAGGAAACCAGATGTGTGTGAGTCTGCTGAGTTTGCATGGGAGAAACACTCAGAGCTGTGGGGCAGTTGTTTTTTTACAGACTGTTGTGGAAGTACTCCTATATTCCCTCTGCATGCCGCATGGTTATGGTTCTGACTGTTCCACTTGCTAATTCTGTGATCCTGGAGAGACACTTATCCTTTCTAAGCCTCAGTTTTTCCGGCACTCAGATTTAAATGGGTTATCATATGGTGTGTCCAATAAATAAAAATACTATTATTATTAGAGTTGATGACCGGATAACAGGGATTTGAATTGTGCTGATTTACTTATATACAGTTTTTTTTTTCAATAAACACATTGGAAAGTTTTTTGGAGGCCTTGTGACAATTTGAAAAAACTCAACAACAAACCACATAGGCTTGAAATATTGAAAAAATTAAGGAAAAGTTAGATATGTCACCATTGCATAAAATATACATAGACACTAGTCTATTTTTTTTTTTTTATCATTTGCTACCCAATTGCATAGGGTAGTCAAAAAGGATCCTTCATGATTCTCATGTATTTTTAATCAAGTTTAGTGCACCACCATAAGCCCCATAAATATCACAATGGGACCCATACAAAGTGTCATTAGTGATGGGGAAGTGCTCCTAAGAAGCAGAGAAAAGTTCTGACATTTTTGAGTTGCTTGATATGTACCTTAGATTGAGGCCTTCAGTCATTTTAAGACAAATGAATCCAGCATAAGGACCATTGCAAGACCAAGAAAAGGAAATTTGTAAAGTTGTGAAGATGACCTTCCATATGATCTAGCAATACCCCCTCTGGGAATATTTCCAGAGGAACATAAATTGTTCTACAAAAAAGACACCTGCACACACGTTTATTGCCACACTAATCACAATAGCAAAAACATGGAACCAACCCTACTGCCATTGAAAGTAGACTGGATAAAGAAAATGTGGTACATATACACAATGCACTATTACGCAGCCATAAAGAAGACAAAATCATGGACTTTGCAGTAAATGGGATGGAGTTGGAGGCAATCATGCTTAGTGATCTATCACAGAAACAAAATACCGAATATCACATGCTCTCATAAGTAGGCCCTGAACATTAATCACAGTAGCACAAGGGCGGGATTGGCACACTGCCAGGGGAGGGGGGGACACAAAACAGCACAAAGGGCACCTGGTCCTAAACCAGGGGAAGTGAGGACCATTGGAGGCCCAAACTTCACCTGCACGTAGGTTACTTATGTATCTAATCCTGACATGTACCCCACATCTCTATAATAAAATGAAGTTACATATACATATATATGTATATGTGTATGTATATGTGTACATATATATATATATATGACATTAGATACTGGGTTTCTAAGAGAAAGACTTTGCAACATCTTCTATATAGACCCTTGGCGTTTCTATGTTGAATTCACTTAAAATTTACCTTCCACAGTTTGATTTCAAGCATGTAAAAATACAGAGCAAGAATGTTGTTGGACAAACACTAAAATGTTTATTATTAATTTGCTCCGGGCATTGACATTCCAGATGCTTTTTAATACTTCTTTTTATTTTCCATGTTTCTTACAATGTGTATCCATAGCTTCAAAAGTAAAATAGCTGCTGTGAACAACAACAAAATTTGTGAAGTTGATCCACTGTGTCATTGGTAAGGTTTCCGGTCAACCATAGGCTATTAGTAGTTAAGTTTTTGAGGAGTCCAAAGTTATATATATATTTTTTTACCGTGCAGGGATCAGCACCTCTAACCCCATGTCATTCAAGGTTCAACTGTAATATATATCCGCCATCCTCTACCTCTACTTTGTTACTTTGTTTCCATTTGGATTTAAGTCCTTTATTTCCTTCAACATTTTAGTACTAAGTGTCCTGATTTTTACTGTAAGCAGAGAAAAAAAAAAATTCCTGAATGATGCAATTGATTCTTCAGAGACAAGAGCTCATGCTCAGCTTATCAAGTATGGATTCAACTCTCCTCCAAGGCAATTAACCTGCGATAATACTCCAGGTCCTTTCTCCCGCTCTTCGGTGTCCTGGGCAGAGTCTTGCAAGGTTCAAGCTAGGTCTGCACCACACTCTCAGATGCATTTCTGCCTTTGTCCTACCGTTGAGCTGCCAATAAAGAGAGCGGGCAGGCATCCTCGCAGGGCTTTTTTTGGTCAGAGAGCCCCAATGGCATGTCAGGGTTGTGTAATTCACCCTCCAAGAGAATCCAAAGGAGAGATAAATGTTTAGTTGGGAGAAATTAACCACGGATTGATCCTATCTGTTTTAATTTAGCACAGGACGGCTTGGACTACTCCAAGGAACAGATGGCCTATTGATCTGACAATAGGATAATCAGAGCATCAAAGCTGGGGTGGGGGGAGGAGAATTTGGAGCAATTGGGACTTTGCCAGGGTGGCCTTCTGGGGATGAAAGCCATCCCTTAATGGAGCAAGCACCTTTGCCTGCTAACAGGTCTTATTAGGAGGAGAGCTCCTGAGGCCCGAACCTGGCACCAGCACACAGTGATCATGCAAAGACGTGACGTCTTATGCTGGGTGTGCTGGCGGAGAGAGAGGCCACTTGGCAGTGGAAGAGAGATGAGTTGTGGGGGCGGGGGTTTGGGAGGATATTGTGCTCTGGGAAGGCACTGCAGAAAGATGGGGATGGAGATAGGAGAGCTGGAATTAGAATCAGCCGGTAGAACTTGGAAGCTGCTGGGTCTCTCTTTTCCTCTCTTCCTTTTTGCTTTATTTTCTTTAAAAGATGTTCTGTCTCCCTCTCCCCAGTTTTGTTTTTGCCTTGTCTCTGCGCACTGCCCACAGCAGCACTTGAGCTGTGTTAACCCCGTTATTGGCCTGGAAAGCAAGCAGTGTCTCTGGAGGAGCCTCGACCAGGTGTGTATCGAGGCTGAGTGACTCCAGTCAGGCCTGGGGCCCCAGTGCGAGCAGGGTCACACTGTCCCATTGTCCTGAAGCTTTGTCTGTGGTCAGATTTCTCCTCTGGGCCACAGAGAGTTAGATGTCTGCTGCTCTGGGAAGCTCCCAGATGGGTTAGACAGAGTTCTTGGGATGCCACGGTGATTGCTATGTCAGGACGTCCTGACACATGAGCCAGCTGAAGACCCAGCCAAGGTCTGCGTCTCAAAGGGCAAACGGAGACTTAGGGAGCCAGAGAGAGGGTGGATGATTCCAGAAAGCAACTCTGGGAACAGAGGTTTGCAACCTCCCGGCATCTGACTTTGACACGACCCTCAGTTTTCTTGTGTGAAGGACCTCTCTCTGGAGATGGGGCTGGTAGCAGGCCCTGGTGAGACTCTGGGTGGTTGTCGCGCAGTGAGGCTCTGACTGTGGAATCTGCAGGGCCGCAAGGGTGTGCAGGTCTTAGAAAGCACAGCTGAGCCAATCTTGCTAAGGAAAGACTCAGCAATGGTGTAAACTTAGGCCTTTATTTGGGGACAATGGGATTGGCCGTCTTTCCTCTGCCTTATCCTCCATCCTAACCCTCCCCAGGGTCCCCAAGTGATCTCCCTCATTCACTTAAAATTTAGTCAGAAAGACAGTATATTTCATCAAGTTATCATCATCTTCCCCTGAGCGTTTGGTCTATAATGAGGGGTTGAAGAGAAGGCTGTGTACCATAAGTCTGGCCAGAGTTATCTGGAGGTAGACTTCTTTTTTTTTTTGAGTTGGAGTCTCACTCCGTCACCTAGACTGGAGTGCAGTGGCCGCTCCTGGCCACTGCAGCCTCGACCTGCTGGGCTCCGGCAATCCTTCCGCCTCAGCCTTCTGAGTAGCTGGAACTACAGGCACGCGCTACCACGCCGGCTAATTTTTTGATTTATTGTAGAGATGAGGTCTCGCCAAGTTGCCCAGGCGGGTCTCGAACCCGCGAGCTCAGGCAATCCACTCACCTCAACCTCCCAAGGCGGGGGATTACAGGCTGAGCCACCGAACCCGGCATCTAACCGAGATAATGAAGTTCCGTTCCTCTATATTACTAGAAGCATCCTGGATATCTGAGGTGAGGCAGAGGGCAGAAAAACCTTCTGGGTGGAGATCATTCATTCTTTCATTTAATTTGAGGGTCTATTGTGCCAGACCTCTAGACTCTGTGGAACCAGAAGTCACTGCACTGGCCTCATGGAACTTGCTTTCTTGCAGGGGGACAATGGCAATTTGAAACAATCAACGTCTCGGGTGTTGCATGCTAAGGAGATTTGCTACTTGGATGGATTTAGAGTCTATCATACTCAGTGATCTATCACAGAAACAAAGAACTGAGTACTACATGCTCTCACTCATAAGCGGACCCTGAACATTTACTATAATACTATGTAAGAAAGAGATTGGCAGTAGCTGGAAACTGCTAGGGGAGGGGTGTGGCACATAATATCAATAATCTAGGCAAGTGGGGACCAAAGGGAGGCCCAAACTTGACCTGTACGATGACCACTTGTATACCTAGTCTTGAATTGTACCCCACATCTTTAAAATCAAAAGAGAAGCTTTGCTGTTAGATACTAATTATGTAAGATCTTTTGATGTTTGTTTGAATTTCAAAATGAAACTTTCAAAAAGAAACAAAGATCACCCACCCTAAGTACTTGAGATTACTGTTATCTGGGGTCAGTTGAATGGGCAGTTTTGTACATTTGCCTTTTCTGACTTTTGACTCGGTTTTACAAATGGGACGATAAAACCATGACTTAACCTATATCTTCAGTTTGAATTTTTCACATACCCACGCCTGCTTTTGCCTCCATTTTTTGTTGATTTGAAGAAAAAAATGGGATTTTTGATGCCTGAGATGATAATAATTTCTTTTTTCCGTCTAAGAGAAATAACAACTAGAGGAATAGCTAGGTTCTTGACATAGTGGAAAAATAATAAAGCATATTAATAGCTGAACAAATGGATCTTGCTGGGAAATATTTTGGACTTTCAGTGGTCTCATGGAGCTAGAATATTTCTTGAACCTAAAACCTTTTTTTTTCTTTTGGTATTTTTACAAAAAAATAGACTAACTGCCTTTCAATTAAAATTGCCAAATCATTTGAAGATCAGCTGTTTGAACGCCAGAGAAACGAGGCCCTGAAGACATGGAGCACTGAAGCCCACTCACTGGTGTCGTCTTAGTAGTAGCCTGGCCTGACCTCCCTTCAATCTCTCTATGTTTTCAACATTGCTACACTAACTGTGGCTCAGAACTCTTATCCTGAGCTGCAAAAACAAGAATTCTTATACAAGTGTGGTAGATGAAAGACTAGAGAAAGATTTTGTATTGCATCTATGGAAGATGACCTAATAGTGAAGGAAACCTTTAGTCTGAGAGAATACATCAGTCAAGCCCATGAGCAGTTAGGGACCTTTGCAGAAGTGGTCTGCATACAGTGGAGTGATCTAGGCACAGCTTGGTTCAGGGGAAACAGATTTTGGATTCAACAAGTCTGGTTTGAGTTCTGGCTCCAGACTGGCTAGCTGTGCAACGGTTTTTTTAAATTTAAGTTTTTAAGCAAAGTTTATTTAGGAATTAAGATAGCTCTCTCTCTCTCTCTCTATAAATGCATTATATATATATAGGGAGAGAGAGAGAGAGAGAGAGAGAGAGAGAGAGAGAGGAGGGCTCACCTCCTCAAGGTAGGGGAGGGGGCCAAAGCTAAGAAAACACGGTGGCCACGGCTCACAGAGCCACGTGGACACACCAGAGCTCAGCGCAGCAGTGGCAGCCAGCTGTGCGACTTTGGACTGTCTGGTTTTGGACAGGCTGCCTAACCTTTCTTGTCTTTGGTTTCCACATTTGTAATGAGGAAAGTAGTAGTACGCATCTCTTGGGGAGGTGAAGAAGATTAATGTGCTCACGTATTTAAAACATGTAACAGTGCCTAGTGCATAGTAAACATGATATAAGTGTGAGTTATTACTCATTCTGGATCTCTGCTTTCTGACTCATGAAATGAGGTTAACAATGATATCTTTTGCAGCTCAAGTTGTTTAAATGTCACGGAATAGTCTAGTGTTTCACAAATCGTAATGTACCAAGCAAATGGAAATGAATTTAGCCCATGTGATTTTTTAAAGTTTGAACTTTCCCACTTAGTCTGAGTTCTTCACTAATTTAATCACTAGTAAATTCATTCAAAGAAAAATAACCCCCAAATAGGCCTCCTTCTATTTTAATATTTATGACTGGTGGTTGGCTTTGAGAGTTTTCAAATAGGATTTTTATTAAAAGTGTAATGCAAAAATCAATAAAATGCATTAAAACAAGTATGAAAATATGACAAAACAAAACAGCTTATTATTTATTAGTAGACCTGAGAAGTACGGGAACCCTTTTGAAATACTTAGAGTAAAGGAATAACTCAATGCTACCTAACTGAATTCAATTGAAATATTTATTGAGTTTCCACTACGTATCAGGCATTGTCCTAGCACAGGAAAGATTCACATTTACATTTCTCTGACCTCAAAGAATTAGCGATTTAAGAAAGGGATCAGATAATCCCATGTGTAACTACAATACAGGGCAAGATATAAGAGGGGCTAACTTTGTCGTGATTTCAGAAAAGAAAGACATCCCACTAGGGAATGGGAATATAATTATAGGTGAGTTTGTTTGTTCGTTCTATTGTAGAAATAGGATCTTGCTATGTTGCCCAGGAGGGCTCAAATTCCTGGCCTCAAGCGAACCTCCTATATTACCTTCTGAAGTGCTGGGCCTATAAGCGGGAGCCATTGCACCTGACCTAATCATAGGCTTTTAAAGTTGGAAGAGAATTTGTCAGTGATTTCACCTGCTCTTTCACGCAATTAGAAATTCTTTCCATAACATCATTCATCTGTGAATTTATTTGCTTACTTATTATGCAATTCCAAAGTGAGTGCCTGCTGTATGCTACAGACGTATTAGAGAAACAATGGCTAATAGGACATTGTCTTAGTCAGGGTTCCTTCTTGCTTGGGGCGGTCAGTCTTTCTTGTAAGGCCTTCAACTGATCGAATGAGGCCCCCCCACGTTATAGAGGGTTAACCGTTTTACTAAAAGTCTACTGATTCAGATGCTAACCTCACCCAAAAAGTAGCTTCACAGAAACATCTAGAATAATGTTTGACCAAATGCCTGGGTGCCATGACCTAGCAAATTTGACTCATAAAATTTCCATCACAGTTGTCATCTTTGCTTCTGAGGGCGTCTCAATATGAATGAACTAGGTAGGTGAAAAAATTTATAGCTCTGTGTAGTCATTGTTAATAATGAAGCAAAATTCCAGGAGCTGTGAAGGCACAGAGAAGGGGACAGCTAATCTGAGGAAGTCGGGGGGGAACTTTGCAGAAAACAGACATCCAAGCTGCATCCTGAGGGGTGAGATGCATGAAGTCTTGGCAAGATTGAGAAGGGCATAATATCTTGAGAAAACACAAAGAGTTCAGAAAGAGAACTACACACACACACACACACACACGTGTGTGCACATGCTACTGCTATCACAGATTGAAAGTCGAGGTTTGCCAAGGCAGCCTGCTGTTGTGATAGACTATTGTTTATTTGTATAAATCATTGACGTCCTAGTAGCAGTTAAATGGTCTCCTACATCGCTCAGGGTGTATGTATTGAAACTGCTCTGTCTGTGATGTCTTCCCCACTGCCAAACTTTTTACCATTAGATATACTTTTCTTTTGCCACAATTTTATTCCAGGATGAATCCCATCTAAGATAATGTGGCATCTTTTAATGATGGTATATACATGTCCGACATTGTAAAAATACTATCTCTAACTCTCACAAAAAATCTACATGTCAGATAATTTTATGTCCATGTCAAAGGTGAGAAGACTGAGTATCTCAAATGGGCTGTTACTTGTCCTCAGTTCCATGGGCATAAGTGGTAAAGCCAGGCTTCAAACCTAGGCTTTTTCCTATTCCAACTATTTCAACCACACCAGGAGAGTCACAAGAAAAATGGCTACTGAGCCCAGGCCAAATAAGTAAAATGAGTAATACAGGTGTGTGCACCTGCACATTTACCTGTGTGGGAGGTGGGACTGCAGCAAACTGCAGAGCTCAGGACTCATCCCAAAGGGCAGGTGCCACTCAGCTCCAGCCAAGTGATGTCGTGTGGAAAAACAAAGCGTGTGCTGTCAGATCTCCAGTTTTCAAAAGTAACTGGAATTATGTTTTCATTTCTTTCTTTCTCTCTTTTTCAAATATAAAATCTCCTTATTTTCAAGTGCTGGCCCCAATACATAAAAGCACCTTGCAGGCCAAATAAAACACATCGGCTGGCTGGGTGGTTCCCATGAGTCACCAGTTTTTGACTTTAGAGCTATACTGTTATTCCTCCCAGAATGTAAATATTTCTAACTCATTAACATTGTAGCACCTCAGAGTGTTTAAATATGTAGCAATAATATTTGTGAAGCTGAATGTGGTCCCATATGATGTTCATCACAATCATGTGAAGCAGATAGCAGAATGATCATTACACTGCCATTGTACTTGAAGAAACCGAGGCTAAGACATACAGGCAGCCAACAAACACAGGAAAACATGCTCAGCCTCACTAGTTACCAAAGAAATGCAAATAAAAACCACACTGAAATGCCACCTAACTCCAGTCGGCATGGCCACCACCAATAACTCAAAAAACAACAGATGCTGGAGAGGATGCAGTGAAAAGGGAACACTTCTACAGTGTTGCTGGGAGTGTAAACTAGTACAACCTCTGTGGAAAACAGTGTGGTGATTCCTAAAAGATCTAAAAATTGACCTTCCATACAACCCAGCAATCCCCCTTCTGGAAATATACCTGGAGGAACTCAAATCACTCTCTGAAAAATATACCTGCACACACATGTTTATTGTAGTGTTATTCACAATGGCAAGAACGTGGAACCAACCAAGCTGCCCATTGAAAGAGGATGGGCTAAAAAAATGTGGTATATATACATGATGGAATATTATGCAGCCATACAGAAGGACAAAATTATGAATTTCGCAGCAACTTGGGTTGATTTAGAGTCTATAATACTCAGTGTTCCATCACAGAAGCAAAGAACTGAGTGCCACATGTTCTCACTCATAAGCGGAGCCTGAATAATTATCATAATACTATAAGAAAGGGATTGGCAGTAGTGGGAAACTACCAGGGGAGGTGGGGACACACTTCATCAATAAGGGTACCTGATCTCAAACCAGGTGAAGTGGAGACCAAAGTGAGGCCCAAACTTTACCTATACAATGACCATTTGTATAAATAACCCTGAATTATACCCATCTTTAAAATAAAAATAAAAAGGAATTAACAAACTTGTCCTGTCATACGATAGAAGAAGGATTTGTATCCTCCAGCCCAATGCAGTCTTCATCAGACCACATAACTTTCTTCAACACTGGGTGAGAAAACAAGAATTAAATCAACCAGTTATCTAGAGTGAAAGGAAAAACAAAACAAAACCAACCAACCAAACCAAAAAAAAAAAAAAAAAAATCAATGGCTTTTCATTGGATGGTGTGTCAGGAAATTTGAGAAGTAGAAATGCAGAGAGAAATATTGAATGATCAGAAGTGAGCTGGGAAGTGAATTCTTGGCTGCTCTCAGACTCCAAAGAAAAATATGGGCCATGGTACCCCTGTACACTAACCTACAGCTTCCTGTCCAAAGTGGGCATCAGTCCAGGGCTCTGATGGAATCCCCTGGATCACAATGACATCAGAGATGGAAGCAAAGCTTAAGATGATCGAATGGTCCATTTGTTGAATACGCAATCACCAAAGACCAACGATGTTCCAAGGGACACGTGGCTTCCCTTATCTCTCTGCTCCTCCTCTTCCCACCCTGAAACCAGAGCTGTAAGCCATGATCCTAGAATTTGCTAAGTTGAATGATGATGTATTTATTTGAAAATATAACCCAGTTCTTTGTCCCATTGACTCTAACCATGGAAGTGGTTGTCCTTGGGAGGAGGTGAGGGACTGGGTTCTGAAAATAATCTATTCTTCTGACTTTAGGGGCTGTGGTATTCTAGCAGCTTTTTACTGACTTCTTTAAGCCCAAATGAAAGAGGTGGGTGTCTAAAAATCTGAATAATAAATGAAGGACAAATAACTCCATAATTGATGTCCACTCTTGTCTCTGCCTTCTGAAAACCAATATGATGTGACACCATACTATATATTATGATATGACATGATATGGACTCTGGTTTGAAGATACCATAGAAGTGAGGGATTTAGACGACAAAGTTGTATTAGGTATCCCCTATTTGCTAGCTACTGTTGTAGGCCTTGGGGGGATACACAGAGGACTAAGACTTCTCTGCCCTGGTGTAGCAGTAGACCGTGTAGCTTGTAGGGATGAAGACCTGTAAAGTGTACTTCATAGCCCCATATGCCAGGATCCCATATGAGTACATGGGAGCTTGATGGAGCTAGGAGAGTCAGGGAAGACCCCAGAAGAGGTGACTCTAGATCTTAGAAATAGCAGCTGTCATCATTTGAAGCCTTTGGGGGGTGGGAAATACAACCTCTGTATTGCTTTAAAGTCATGTTGGGCCTGTCGATGGTGACACACTGAGGAGATGGGGCAGGATGCTGGACTGGGGCAAGGCAGACACAAAGCAGACCCAGGCAGAAGAAAGAACGTGGACCACAGATACAAGGACAAGGTAAAAGACGGCCAAGACACTACTCAGGACTGGAGATCACAAAAACGGGGAGAATTTGTGATGAGAAGAGAAGTCAAACGGCCATTTACCCACTCGACAGGTGACTCTGGCATCAACATCTCCAAAACCTGAACCTGGAGAATGTTTCCTCCTCCCGTCCTTCCTAGGAGTCAAGGACAGGAGCTGAGCTCTTGGCTAAGGTCAGAGGCTGGCACAGGCCAGGGGTTGGCAGGAGCCAGAGGATGTTTTCTAATGCTCAGTTTTCTGACATTTTGATGAGCAATTCTAGGCTGTGTGAAACATCTCAGATGATGTCAAATTGTTTAATCAGTGAAACAAAGTTTGTTTTCCTCTAATTTTTAGCTCTTTGGCATCAACTATTCATGGGCTACAATATTCTAGTTCAGTTTTACTCAAAAGTTTTCATCCACAAATGTTCACAAACTTGGTTACGGAGGTTGGCCTACTGGGCAGATGGTGACTTTTTCTCCATCGATGACATGTGCTTACGGATGCTGAGGCAGAGCAAACCGATGTTTCCTCTCTACGTGTCACTGCAGAGGACAGTTACAGAAAGTATACGATAAAATGTTTAAAAGATGAATATTAAAAATATGAAATAAATGGTGAAAGATTAAAGAGATTAAGATGAGGTTAAAGAGGCAATTACAGGATGGTCAGAGGATGCCGGGCGTCCATGATGAATGCTGTTCTCCGTTCTCACACCTAGTGTAATTCTTTCAATACACTTGGGCATCTTCCTCTAAGTTGATGGTTGGAAGTCATTAAATTGGGGACTCATTAAAACAGCTCTAGGTAATTATGAAGACACATCCTAGAAAAACAATGCAGTCAAAATAACTTACATAAATAGCCATCCGCAAACTTGGCATTATAATCTCTATGCTACAGATGAGGAAACTGACGTTCAGAGAGATTAGTAGAAGCAGTGCATCATGGGAGAGCTCTGGGGATTTGACATTCCACTAACTGATTAGAGTCTCAGCTCTGCTTCTCACCAACTGTACGACCTTGGGTCATGCACCATTAATTTGGCTTTGGTTTTCTTTCCTCATGTTCGCTATTCTGCCTTCTCCCTCGTCAATTTCCAGTAACTTCTTTAGTATATTATACGTCAAGAGATGGAACCACCAGTCAGCCATTTGTTTACGTCTGGTCCTGGCGTGTCATGTTGTCCATTTTTCTGGAGCCTCCTCAAGTCAAGACTCGCGGCTTCTGCACCACTTTTCACACCTGCTAACATCTCTCTCTCCTCACTGCTCCAGTTCATGATCTGTCTTCTCACTTCCGATCTCCTCATAGCATCTTCTGCTCACTCTGCTTTGAAACCCTTCTCCATGTGCAGCCAGAGGGAACTTTCAAGTTTCAAATGGAATCCTCCAGCTACCCTCTGTAAGCATTTTTTGTGGTTTCCTGGTGCTGTGAAGATGAAGTTCAAAATTTCCCATGCGATTAAGAAGCCATGTGCCCCTATCTCTAGTCCCATTTCCAGCCATGTTTCCTCTTTTCAGCCATTCTGGAGTGTCCTTAGTATCTCAAATGGGCCACACTCTCTTTCCCTATCACATAACCTCCGCACTTTCTTTTCCCTCCACATGGAATGTTCTGCACTTCCCCTAGCCCCTTTTTCTTCAGCTGGCTAACTTTTACTCATCTCTTGGTTCTTACCTTGAAGTCTGATCATCAGGAGAGACTTCCCTTACCATCGAACTGGCTTAGGCACCTCTGTTGTATGGTCCCACAAAATGGAACTACCCCTCTTGATCCACATCACACTTATAATTTCTCGTGTAGCCTGTGTCTTTTCAAATGGGTTGTAAGTTTCAGGCACATTGCCATAATGTCTGGAGCTTACAACATAGTAGTTGTGCATTAAATATTTACTGGACGAATCCACATTTAAATAAAGGCATTGTGAAATTAGGTAAAAGAGTAGTAGACATCCTAGAAAAGAGTAAAATTCAATAAAAAGTAGTTCTTCTACAACATACTTTGATCTGAAAGTAGAGAGCTGAAATTGGAAAGTTGGCTTCCCTGATTCAAGCAACCATACCCTTCCACAATACCACCTTATTTGTGGTTTTTTTTTTTTTTTTTGAGTTGGAGTCTCACTCTGTCGCCCAGGCTGGAGTGCAGTGGGGCCGCTCCTGGCCACCACAGCCTCAACCTGCTGGACTCAGGCAATTCTTCCGCCTCAGCCTTCCAAGTAGCCGGAACTACAGGCATGTGCTACCATGCCTGGCTAATTTTTGATTTATGTAGAGATGAGGGCTCGCTATGTTGCCCTGACTGGTCTCGAACCCGCGGGCTCAGGCAAGCCACTTGCCTCAGCCTCCCAAAGTGCTGGGATTACAGGCTGAGCCATCGAGCCTGGCCTACTGTTCAGAACCTTTTTGGTTGCCTTAGAAATTAGGACTTCAGCTAGACATAGTGGCTCATGCCTGTAACCTCAGCACTTTGGGAGGCAGAGGTGTGAGAGGAGTGCCAGAGTCCAGGGGTTTGAGACCAGCCTGGGCAACTTGGCAAGACCTTGTCTCTACAGGAAATCAAAAAAGTAGCTGGGCAAGCACCTGTGGCTCCAGTACTTGGAAGGCTGAGGCAAAAGGATCACCCAAACCCAGCAGGTCAAGGGTGCAGTGACCGTGAACCTGTCACTGCACTCCAGCCTGGGCAACAGATTGAGACTCCTACTCAAAGAGAAAAAAACCACAAAAATTGATCATAATGAAGTAACGCTCAAGAGTAAACGCAGATTACAAAAAATCAGGATAGAGGACTGTGTAGATGGCCACCACAGCCTCGACCTGCTGGGCTCCGGCGATCCTTCCGCCTCAGCCTTCCAAGTAGCTGGAATTACAGGCGTGCGCTACCACGCCCGGCTAATTTTTTTGATTTATTGTAGAGATGAGGTCTCGCTTGCCCAGGCGGGTCTCGACCCCACGGGTTCAGGCAATCCACTCCCCTCAGCCTCCCAAAGGCGCGGGATTACAGGCTGAGCCACCGAGCCCGGCTTTAAACACGTTTTAATACTAACCCAAGAGAAGTAAAATGTATTGTACAAAGAATGCGAATGAAATTCGGCTGCAAAACCAAATACTACAAATACCACCATTCCTAACTTTTATGCTAAATATGCATTCATTCAACAATTTTAGAAAAAGATTCAAGTAAAGACTCTTCTACAACTGAAGTTTTCTCCTTTCATGAAGTATGTGAATGCCGACTATGCACAAAGCTCTTATGAAATTCTATCAAAGTAAGTGTTCTTTTTTTTTTTTTTTTTTTTAAAGAGACAGAGGTCTTGCTATGTTGCCCAGGCTAGTCTTGAACTCTTGGCTTTGAGCAATGCTCCCGTCTCAGCCTCCCTAGTAATTACAGGGAAGAGCCACTGCACCTGGCTGTTACCTCT
>CAUYQG010123577.1:0-38184 GCA_963574415.1 Tarsius wallacei | reverse complement strand
CTACTCAGATCTGACCTGTCTGTGTCTGATCCAGCATGGGAGAGGGGCTTCTGTCTCTCCCAGTTTGATGAGATTACCTTAGGTCCCAATTTGGAGCCTGGGTGGAGCTGGGCTGGGCAATGCAGATCTCTGCCTGGTCCCAAGACAGAGAAAATGGTTCCAGTTGGCATTTCCTCACCAGTAATGGAGTTCCTCTCTCCAGCTCTCCCGTATCTTCTTTTTCCACCCATTGGTTCTGGGGGTTCCAGCTGCTTTGCTGTTGTATGTGATAGCGTGGACCAGGAGCCAGGTGATGAGAATCAGCTGTATTCAGCAGGCTTTTTTCCAGGAGAGTCCCAAGAACAGCAGACAATCCTGCCTGCCAGTGGCTCCAATTTCAGGGTGGAGGGCGGTTGCAGTCACCTCTGGAGAAGAGTCCAGGGTGCATGAACCGAGTCTTCCCTCAGATGGACTTTCACTCACTAGCACATGCCAACTCAAGCAGAGAGTCTTTATGGACACCCACTTTTGCAGAGACTTTCATAGTCTGACCTGTCCCATCGCCATCTTGTCAGAAGTTTCCCAAGTTCTCTAAGATATAAATTACCACCGAATATATGCAGTTAACCCTTGAACAAGATGGGTTTGAACTGCACAGGTCCACTTATATAGAGACTTTTTTCAATAAAAGTTTTCAAGGAGCAAACCTGCCTCTCCTGCCTCCTTCCTCCCCCTCTACCTCCTCTGCGTTTTCCATCTTTGCCATCCCCAGGACAGTGAGACCAACCCCTTCCCTTCCTCCTCCTCAGACTACTTAAAGTAAAGACAATGAACATGAAGATCTTTATGATAAGCCTCTTCCACTTAATGAATTGTATATTTTCTCTTTCTTATGATTTTCTTAATTAAGATTTTTTAAACACACCAATTAAAGGACCACAAAACAATCAGGACACACATGTTAGAAATCAAGAGAAAAAACTATTTCTAGTCATAGATGACATGATTATCTATGCAAAAAAAACAAAAAACAAAAAAAAACTATGAAGATTTCCTAAAAGTAGTAAGTAAGTATTACAGGGTAACAACATAAGAGGTCAGATACAAAATTTAATTTTATTTGTAATTTTTACCAATAAAATATTAAAATTTTGGAAGTCATTTAAAACAGCTTCCAATAAATGAAATACTTAGGCATACATCTAGAAAAACATGTACAAAAATCAGTCTATCAGTCTGATTCTGATCTGAACATGTGATCTGTAACAAAACAAAGAGACAAACTACAGTTTAGGAGAATATATTTGCAAATTATACATCTGACAAAAAACTTGTATCCAAAATATATAATTTACTGTAAAACTTAAAATAAGAACAAGAACAGCCTAATAAAAATGGGCAAAATATTTGAAGAAGTACATTACCAAAGAGAATGTACAACTCTAAATAACAATATGAAAAATCACTCAATATAATTAAGAAAATTAAAATTAAGGCCACAATGAGATAATACTGTCTAACAATAATAATGGATTTAAAAAAAAACTGATAATACCAAATGTCAGCAAAGCTGTGGAGAAATGGGAACTCTCATACATTGCTGATGGAAATGCAAATTCTACAATCACCTAAAAAATGTTGTCAGTTCTTAAAATGTCAAATATAAGTTTATCATGTAACCCAACAATTGATCTCCTAATAATTTACCCAAGAAAAATAAAAGCATATGTTAACCCTAAGACTTGTATATGGATATTTGTAGCAGCATTATTTATAGTAGACAAAAACTAGACGCTACTATGACATTAACTGTTGAATGAACAAAATGTTGCTTATCCGAATAATAGAATATTATTCAGCAATACAATGAAACAAAATTCTAATATATCTTACAAGATAATTGGATCTGCAAAACAAAATAAAACAAAAAAACATGAACAGGACCAGATGCAAAGACTAAATATTGCATAATTTTATTTATATTAAATGTCCGGGAAAGATAGATTTATTGAAACAGAAAACAAATCAGTAGTTGTCTGGGACTGCAGGATGCTAGAAGAGATTTACCACAGATGAGACTGTGAACATTTTTTGAGTGATGGAAATGTTCTAAAACTGGACTGTGGTGATGGATGCATAACTTCATAAATTTGCTATAAATTATTGTCTGCTGTTTCTGTCAGTGTAAATCTATCAGGAGTCCTTCACCCTTATATCAGGCTTCCAGTGCACTCACAGTAGGTCAGTTTTATGGTATGTAAATTATACTACAATAAAAACTGTTTAAAGATATTTTTAAAGCCATGAATTATGAATAGATGCAATGTCATGGCTGTATCTGAAATGCATTATGTTAAGTGTACAATTCCATCACCATAATATCATAGATAAAGCAAAATTCTAGGGGCAAGAAAACATTAATTTTCATTTAGGGGATGGAGATGGGAGAACATTTGACTACAAAGGGATAGGACAAGGGGATTGTTAAAATTATGAACATGTTTTATATCTCTGATGCTGTGGCAGTTACACAGCCTTATGCATGTGTCCCATTTTATACAACTGTACACCAAAGAGTACGTTTTACATGTTAATTAGAAATACATTTTAAAAATCATTTTGAAAGTTGAGTTTGCTTTTCCTAGCAAACTTGCTTCTCCTCTGGTGTTTTCTCTTTTAGTCAATGGCACTAACATTCACCCAGTGGCCCAAGACATCTGAGAAGAGTTCTTGATACCTCCATCTTTTTTACCTACTATGTCTAAGCAAATTCTAAACATATTCAGAATCTACTTAAATTCTCTTCTTCCTCATTACTATGTGTCTTTTCCCAACAAATATGATTTTTGTACATGTATTACTTGAAAATATATTAACTACAATACCATTTGTCAACTTATGGAATATTCAAATGGGACAGTGACTGAATTAGAGAAATAAGTGAGATCATCCAGAGTACCATGTAAGGGGATACAATGACTTGGAAGACTTTCTATTTTTACTTTTCTGGGGAAGGATTTTATTTGAATATACTTTCCTTCTATAAAGTTGAAGCATGGGATCCACATATGTATGGAAAGGTGCTACAGTGCTGAATAGCCACAGGAGTGGAACGACTGGTGAACAAGTCTCGTCTCAGATCCTGATCTGTGCTTCTAGTGGAGGAGGTAAGATTTCGCAGAATGCATTTCTTTGTTGTCAACTGTCTTTCTATAGATTCTTGCAACAGAGGCAACATGGGAAGGCAGGAGGAAACCAGGAGGGACTTGCTCTCTGCTAGTTGTCTGCTATTCCTGCCACTGTCATGGTCACTGTTCTACTTCTACTACTGCTTTTAGAACCAGCTTCTTCATTACCCCCTCAGAGGTATGGACACAGTGTGGGCTGTACTGCTTCTTCCAGAATCTGAGTCAAGACACTTTCTCAAAGCTCCAAAGTATCAATATCACCAAGCATCAACTACTCCTTAGAGCCCTCAGGAGCTTTTCCAAATGTCTAAGTTCAGAAAGCTCCAACATCTGGTCCCCAGCCTGAGGACTGTTTTAGCTGCTTACTGAAGTTACTGGATCAATGTTATCTTGATGTTCTCTCTCTCTCTCTCTCTTTTTTCTTTCTTTCTTTTTTTTTTTTTTTTTTTTTTTTGCTTTTTCAACCTTTGTTTGACCAATCACTTAATATTATAGTTGTCCCTCAGCATATGCAATGGATTGGTTCCAGGACTTCAGATATACCAAAATCTGTGCACACACATTAGTCCCACAGTCAGCTCTTTGGTAACCATAGTATATAAAAAGTTGGTCCTCCATATATGTGGTTTACATCCTGAGGATACATTATTTTCAGTTTGTGCTTGGTTTAAAAAATCTGCATACCAGTGAACTAATGCTGTTCAAGCCTATGTTGTTCAAGGGTCAGCTGTATATTCTGTTTTGTAATATAAAGAATACATTTTGTTTTCCTAATGCTTCCACATTGCAGCTACAGTGATCCTCCTGAAACATAAATCTTATTGCTTCCCTTTATTGCTCAAGTTCAATGGCTTCCCATAATTCTCAAGACAGAGTCTAAACCCTTTAATGTAGTATGTGTCCTCTTCTAATGACCTAGCCTGAGCTAAATATCTGATGTAATCAACCATTACTTTCCCTTCCTTTCAGTAGATGATGACTTCTGACCATAAGGAAGTGAACTGCATATAGTTCCTCCAACATACAGAACTTACTCTCGCCCTCCTGGACCTTCACACATCTGAGTGGAACACTCATTCCTGCTACCTTTCTTTATCTGGCTAATTCTTATTTACATGTGAGGTATCAGTTGAAACATGATTTTTTTCAAGACACTTTCTCTGGTTATCCTGGAATGGAGCATGAACCATCGTACTGTGCTTTCCATTTCTACTTTCTCTTTCATAATTTCTCACAGTTGTTTGTGTAATAAAATGTTACTGGACTTCCTTGACCCATTCATTTCCAATTGAGAGGTCAATGTCAGTACATTATAACCAATTACCAAGTTCCCAAACACCAGTTCCTGCAAAGCTCCTTCATTAGAAACTGGGATTATCTCACTTGCAATGTATTGTTATTTCTTTTTATTGTTCTCTCTGTTACACTCAAAGCTTTATGAAAGAGAAGACAACACCAATGTTACTCACCTTCCCACCTGGTCCAGGGCCTGATGCCCATTATGAACCATTAGCATGTCATGCTTTCTTGTCAGTAGCCTGACAAGAAGAAGTGGAGTAACTTAGAAGAAAAACTGAGAGGAGTCCAGCTCACAGAATCTTTGGAGAGATTATCTTGACCTCTCTGAACATCAAGAAAATTGTTTAATAAAGTGGCCCATATAGCTCTAAATAGTCATATTAGTTCCTTGTGTGCAAGATAATGTTCTCCTTGCAAATGCCCAGTATCTTGTAACATTGCATGCATTTTAGTGTCTGTCCTCATTTCCTTGTTCACAATTAATAAAATATTCCCAGAAGACAAATCATTCCTTATTTGTTCTATCTGTATTTCCCCATACTTGATGGGAATGTAACTGGCCCCCAGCAAAGTTGAGTCCAGCTGAGAACAAAGCTCCACTGTATGAACAGAGACACATCGTTTCAGAAAAATCCAGGCTTTGCCCCTGAAGGTGTATGGGTGGGGAAGGCTTCAAATTATGCCACCTCATTGAGCAGGATGTCAAGATGCTTAAGTCACGGATAGGTTCATACCCAGTGAAGCCTCCACTAGTATATTCTGGGAAAATATTGATGATTAAAGGATGAAAAAGCAAGAGAATACTATTTTTCTTTTAAATATTTTAAAGGCATTCAATAACTGAAGTACAGGAAACATATATAATGTGTCAATAGGAATACTAGAATCAGTAGGAGAGAAAAATAATCTACTTAATATGACACAATGTAGGATCATTTTCAGAATGGTTCATAAATCAATTTTTCCGTCAGCATTAATATATTTATTTTTATGCGCTATAAAATTTTATATAAACTTTAAATATTACTTGAGATATGTAAATATTGTCTCACTGCCTTTGTCCCTTACCTCCACATAATTATAAACCATAATCTTATGATTGAGAGGGGTTTCAAAATTATCTTTGAAATAACAGAGGTGAATATTCAATACAATTTGTGAGTGCGCTGCATTAATATCAGGTAAAACAAGGATCTGATTAATGTGGCAGACAATTTATTGAGCTGCTTGTTGTTTACAATCTGTGATACTTTCCCTCTTCTGTGCAGATATTGATGTGATAGGTGAAGTGGAGGTAATTTTTCTTTTAGAATTGGTACTGTTAATGGCCATTGACGTTCACTGACAACAGTAGTGAACCACGTTTATTAGGGAACTCCAATAGTTATTTAAGTTGTTTTTATTGTTCCTTCTTTCTTTTGTTTCTTTCTCCCTCTTTCTTCTCCCTCTTATAATTTCAATCTTTCAATAATGATTGAAAACCTTTAGAAAAGTAAGCCACGGTTTCAGCTCATCTTCTCTGAAGAGCAAGGTTAATTATACAAACAAAATAAAGATAAGGGACTTTTGTATCTGGTTCTATCGTCTTAAAATCTTGGTCAATTTGTGTCTTAACAATCAGTTCGCTATTGTTTGAAATGTTTCTCTATTGAAATCATTTCTTTATTTTGTAAAAGCTCATATTTCAAGATCCATAATGACATCACAACTTCATATAATATGAGTTAAGCTATAGATGGTATCTGGGAAAGGGAATCTCTCAAGACAGGGTAAGCAGGATAGACATGTACACACCGCCACTGACACACACCAGGACATCTATTAAACAAGGTGCCACTTCCATTTCAATAAAGAGACCATCGTTCCCATGAGTTTTTCATCATCTAGGGAAAAGTATAAGAAACAATTGTCATGGAAAAATATGCAGGAGACTAATAGGAATGACAGTTGCCCATCTCTTGAAGATGTTGGGGTCTACAGAATCTTGTGATGATTTCTGTTAGAAGGAAAAAGTTGCATTCCCTTGAGAAGCTAAGCTTGAGCACATTTCCTCTCACTGAGAGGAGAGGGCTCTAGCTGCTCAACATACAGGTAACCGAAGGGAATGCATCTTAGAGTTATTTTCAGACAATTTCACTCTTTGTTCCAACATCCTTATGAAAAAAATAAAACAGAGAAAATCCTATACATGTGTGTTTACTTATATATACTTGCATGTATGTACATATATAAAACATTTCACAATTTTATAGACATGATATAGCTCTATGCTTATCATATATGTATATTAAATATTCATATCATATATACATATGTATATCATGAGCATTATATAAAGAATCTAATTGTTCATGTGTGCATATGTGCATAATATATCAACAGACAGTTTACAGAAAACAAATTGTAACTGGGAACTTTATTGACGATTATATGAGTATATCTTCATATATTATATGATACATACCAGGGAATCAAATATCAACAAGCTCGAACATTGACTTTGCATGTAAATGTGTGACTTGGGCAACCTATTTTTTTTGAGCCTTAATTTAATGATAAAATAATAGTCATCAAAACTTCCCTACAGAGTTTTTTGAGACCTTGAGACAGTGATTGCAAGGCAGTTATATAATGACATGTAGTAGACACTGACATTCAGATAAAGATATTATTGAAATAGATATTTTATAAGATTGTTACTTTAAAATAGAATTAATTTCACTTAGTTTTTTATTTAAGAATCATTTGATATAATCTATAGTATTGCCTGCTACCTGGAAATACAAAGACAACAAAGCCTCACTGAGCTTACACTCTAGGGATGGTACCATGCATGACAAGGAAGGATATCTTTCTATAGCAGGTGACTAGTGGTATGAGATAATGATTTAAATCTGCCAGCTACAAAGTTTTTGCTTTAAAACTTATTTATTATTTTAATTGACACAAACATTGCACACATTTATGTGCAATATATACAACACATGTATACAACAAACAATGATCAAATAAGAATCATTACCAAATCCAACATCTCAAACATTTGTCATTTCTGTGTGGGAAACATTCAAAGTCCTATCTTCTGACTATTTGAAAATATACAATAAATGGTCACCTTATTTCCCAGAAGTTTTCTTTCTCACTTTTCTGCTGCTGTTAGTACTGTTATTTTTGTCATTTTTCAATAGTGCAGACAGATGGAATTGGAGTGAAGATTACTTGTTTTCCCCTGAATCATACAGGACTCAGTTTAAAGAAAGTCTCATTCTAGGCATGAGATTCTCTAGGTGCATAGGGGCTAGTATGGAAGTCCTTACCTCAAGGAGCATATGAATAGAGCAGGGACCCTGAGAGCTCACCTTTTATGGAAACAGACCATTCTGGAAGAGAGGCTACCTTCTTGCCTTTCTACATGGACCTCTCAGTGGGTGTCCAATATTCAACTGGTTTCCCCTCTTAAAGTAAGGAGAAAGAGACCCTCAGATAACTTCCTGAGAAATTTAGAGGGGCTTATGATAAGTAAAGAATAATATCATATCTCCTATTTTGAAGTGTCCAATCACTGTATGTGTGTGGGAGGTTAATCTTTGAATAAATGGTTTTATGAAATCCAAATAAGATTATGACATTAATGCAGTATACTGTTCAGAGGGAGAAAAGAAAAAAGGTTCAACCAAGCACAATTAGAAGCACGCATTAGAAAAATTAAAATATTGTATGTTGATAACCCCAGTGAATTCAACCTGCTCAACCAGGCAGTTACATTTATAACATTGTAAAGTAAGTGCAAGGGTAGAACTATGCAGGGAGTGTCACTGGAGAAGCACGGTATTAGGGAAGGCCTCCTGGGAGAGTCAACATCCATCCTAAAGGCTAAACAGGCGTCTGACTTATGTAGCCACATGTGACTTGGGAAAATATTACAGATTATTTTAAGGAAAGAAACTAAAGAACTGAGGCAAGAAACAGAATGTGACAAATTGCATTGTTTATTTTACTACATTTATTTTTCATGATATGTTTTCTATTCATCTTTGGAAAACACAGATAAGAAAAATCAAACTGTTTCCAATACACCTATAACAAAATAGAATTATTTTTTATCCATACAAGATGAAGCACTTTGGGGTAATATTCTTCTTCTTGTCAAGAGAACTGTAAAAGAATGATGTTGTCCCAATCTTTTTATAACAGGGAGAACCTTGGGGTTGATGTCTAATTGAAATGCAGAGTTTGGAGACTTGTCAAAATGTCTCATTTCCACTGTTTTCATTTAGGTTCTATAATGATCTTTGTGTGGTCTAAAGACGTGGTCTTGTATAGAGCACCGGAAGAGATAGACGAAGTAAATAACCCTCCCAGTTGTCCATTTGCTGCTGATATTGAGAACACGTTCTATGCATCTCTTTATATTATTTTGTAATTCATTGTATTTGAGCCAACTGAACATAGTAGGTGATGGCACTTTGAAAATGTATTATCTAGCTCCAAACTTGTCTATGGATTAATTTCTTCAAAAATAATGATAGGTAACTAGAATGAGCCAAGGTTATTGTGATAATCCCTGATGATGCGAAGCTAAGCAAGGTATATTTAAATTTTGTCTACAAAGAATTTATGATAAAACGCCATTTTATTTTGGAAAAGAAGTAGAAGAGACTTTCATCTTCCTTTAGAATCTTTCTCAAACATCACAACTCATCCCTACATCATGTAGGTCATACAGTAATAACATATGCCTTAGCTGCTACTGATGGACCATACAGGGAAATAAGAAAGCCTGTTTCTAATTTGTTCATTTAACAGGGAGACTATGCAATGTGCTAGTCATTTATGCAGTGCTGAGTGTTCATTCAGATTTTAAAACTTTTGCTTGATAAAAATAATTGTAATACACAGTACACTATCATGGTCACTTTTTTCTTTGTTTAATGCAAATGTGAAGATCCCTTACAAATCCATGTATATACGTCAGTACTTCATACTTGTGAATATATGATTACTTAAATGAAAATAAAGCATGATAATATTTATGACTGTTACAGATAAAAACCTACTTAAACAAATTGATTTAGATCTTTCTTGAAAACTGTCTTAATGGAACATTTGAGAAAAAGGAAAAAAGAGAGAGAAGGACAGCATTCTTTAGATAAAATGTATCTATCCTAGGTCAAAATAAATTAAATTTGATACAATTCTTACTAGTCTCTGTTTTGGGGAAAGTCAAATAGCACCACCACTAAAACTAACATTAGCACATCAGTAAACACTGACAACAGGAGAGAAAACTCATGTTTGTGAAGAAGGCATGGAAAAACCCTATGCATTTGGCTAAATCTTCAGAGTATGAACCTACATGAGTTATATAACTGCCATAGTAAAGCCCAGTGAAGTTTCACTAAAGTGCATGATTCTACCAAGAGATTCATAACTTGGTGAAAATGAGAAAGTTGGCTATTTTCCAATCCCCAGGTTGCCCCCAAGAGGAGCTATGTTATTTTTTAAATTGCAGGATTCTTATAAAATCCAGGTACTTCTCTTCCAATTATATTAGTCAGTCACATGAAAATATGTCTATGATTTTGAGAATAAGCATGTTTACTTAGTCAAAAGAGACTGCAAAAAAAGTGATAAAATAGTGTTTGCTTTGCATATATATGAAAGAAAAGGAATTCCTGAATACATATGAGTGTTCTTACTCTACTTCTATTAAATACAGAATAAATCCAGGATGTTGCAGGTCTTGATGGAATTTTGTATAGTCACCTCAGTTAGGAAAGCAATTGGAAAATAAAGTTTGTCATTTATTACATTAAAGAGATTTAATCATATCTAATAGTCTTTTCATAATATGTTTTTGAAAGCAAAATAGTCAATAGTGAAATTCAAAATTTGTTCTACATTTTTTAATTTTCATGATTAAAGTACAATTTACTGATTTATAATTTTAATATTTAAAATTACTTATATTGAGGACTTTTTTTGTTTTCCTCTGGCATGATCTGTACTTCAAATGCTATTAATAGGTATTCCAAATATTAATTTTACTAATGAGCAAGCCTACAGATAGACTTAGTTAATTTGAGCTTACAAATCACTTTTTGAAGATTTAGGTTGAAAATGAAAATAATGGAGAAAAAGATTTACACATCATTTCTATCAAGTTTGCTCTTTAGAATATGTTCACCAAGAAGAGCTACTACTATACATAGTCTATTTTCTAGAGAAAGTCTTTAAACATTTGAGTCATGATTTAGTAAACTCCTTACTTACAATGATAAAGTGTGTGGGCTTAACTTTTTTAAGGGGGAAGAGAATGATCTCCCTAGTGTTGGGGAAGACAAAGCTTATCAGTAATGTGGAGAGTGGGTTGTTGGAATGGGGAAGAGAGGTCCACATTAAAGAGGAGAGACCATACACATGTTATTGCAATAGTGCAGTGCAGCAGTGAAGAGGATCTGCCCTAAGGTGGAAACTATGGGAACAGAGAGCAAAGGGCAGATGTAGGAAGATGCAAAGACAAAGGAGCTAGCATCAATATGGGTCTGTCATGTCCTCTGTCTTTCAGCCTTGAGGACATGGCTGAAAGACAGAGGAGGGTGAGAAATCACACTGGGGTTCCCAGTTTGAGTTACTTGATGTAAGATATTTCAAGAAGAATTCAAGAACTGTTGTGTACATTGGCATCATTCTTGGGAATGCTGGTACTCACTTTCCAAAAATTTTTGTAGCAGTTGGAACTACTTTGAAGATCCAGAAGTAGATGTAAAACTGATAGATGAAGACAAACTATGATTTAAAAAAAAAAAAAAAAAAGGTGTGCAAGGTATGCACTTATTAAAGCATAATTATCTCCCAGGGAAAGTGGAGGAAATTTAGATTTTGAGGTGATGACTGGTGAGAACAAGCACATATGATTAAAAACATCTTCTTTTGATTTAGAAAATTTAAGTAAAATTAAAAATATAGTATACATTTTATCCTGAGAAATGAGTCTCAAACAGAGGCTGAATTCACAAGGCTTCCATCAGCATGCACTTTTATAGCTAACCTACAAATCAATTTCAGAACTCAGAAACGCCACTGAAATTGTCATTGAGGGATTTCTGAATCTTGCTTTTAATCATCTGCTCTTTCATTGCTGCTGTCCTATCAGAAAGTCTACGTTTGAGCAGTCAGACAGACATAGAAAAGAACTTAATAGCACTTACCAGTATCAATTACAAAATGGGAAAACATTCAGAAGCTTGAGTTATTTAAGGGTACTTTTGCCTGCTATAGCTGGTAACTAGAATTTCTGAGAAATATAGGATGTATATACACCATCTAAGCCTCAACTTGTTTTTGTAGATGAGTTAATCTCCTATAGTTACAAATGATCTTCCAGATTACATGGTACTATCCATGTGCATTTTTTTCAAACATTAAATGGTTCATTTTCACATTAAGATTATAATAAATTGAAAATGTGTATTTCTTTATTGAATAAAGTAAGCACCTAATATCATTTATTTCTCTATAGGCAACCTATTATACATCACTATTTATTCAATAGAAAGTGAATAATTATTTATCCCCTGGTTTTAAAGACCATTTGTGTCCTGTATGAAATTCTATGTATATAGAACTGCCATTCTGGTCCATTTATCAATTTGTCTAGCTTTGTGCCAAAAGATCAAAGTGCATGAATTAGTGCTTATTTTTTAATTATTGTGATATTTTTGTAGCATGATTCACTCTAATATTTTCCTCCTTATATGTTAGTACAATTAAAAAAATAAATATATCATGAAGAAGGAAACTTGTCTGTTCTGACATTAAACTAAAATAAGTGTAAGAAAATACTGTCCTATATAATTTGTATATACAAGTTCTCACATAAGTTTAATGACTAAACTCAAATACCTTAGTATTGCAAAAAGCTAATGTCGAGAATTCAGCTTAAAGCTGGCCTGGATTGCTTTTCCTACAGAGCATTGGCAGAAACAAATGCAAGTATTCCAACATGTAAGAAATCAAGTCACAAATATTTTGCAGTGATAAAATATCAACAACAAAAAAAATAGTGGCCACTATTTTTTTTAATTGGTACAATACCAAAAAAGCCCTCATTGTGAGAGTTAGCTAAAACTGTGGTTAGCTTTGTTAGACTCACAAAGACTCCAAAATAATGGAAGTATCAAACCTAGAATATATTCAAAACTAAATTTTTCTATTGAATATAACA
Source organism: Tarsius wallacei (assembly GCA_963574415.1). Taxonomy (NCBI): domain Eukaryota; kingdom Metazoa; phylum Chordata; class Mammalia; order Primates; family Tarsiidae; genus Tarsius; species Tarsius wallacei. The sequence continues at coordinate 25,491 of CAUYQG010123577.1, read as the reverse complement.
AAAATACATTTTCAAAAATCTTGAAAATGTAAGTCAACAGCAAAATATTATAAAACAAACTAAGCATATTTTAAAAATATATCAATTAAAGATAAAGTATATAAAATGTAAGTTATAGATTAAAGATTAAGTTAATGGGTTAAACAAAATTTTAGAGATAGATAAAAAGAAAGTTAGTGAATAGAAAATATAGTTGAAGAAATTTTCCAGAATTGATGTCAAAGAATAAAAAATACAGGAAATATAAAAGAGAGGGGCAGAAAGTTGCAAAAAAGCTGAAAAAGTTTAACACAAATGACTATGATTCAAGAAATACATTAAATAGATAATTAGGAAGAAATGTTATCTATTCAAGGGAATAATGGATTGGAATTACCTGTACATGAAAAATGGAATAGAAAGTCCAGGTCATGTTCAGGAAATTGTTCATAGCCTCATTTGTCTTGTAGAAATCAGAATTTATAGACTTTTATTTATTTAACTGACTAGTCACAGAAATGTTAGTCATGCTTTTATGTGACTTGAAACAATTTCGTTAATACTTAGATGATTAAATGAAATAGACTTTCAGTGGGATCACAAAAATTTTTGAATATATACATTCTGGTAACCACAAAATTATCTGAAGAATGTGAATAGAAGAGTAAGCAGGTGGACAAAGTTCTTACTGAAGTTAAAAGGTATACCTAGTCTTTTATCATTTTGAATTACAGTCCTGATATGAATGTGTACATTGAAGGGATAAAGAGACCGTCTAACACATTCAATTGGTGACCAAAAATTTCAGTTTTTATTCCCTGGAATCTACATTTTAATCTGAAGCCTTGTGATAACTGAAGTTGTTTAAAGGATTTATATTAATTTAATCAAATATGCAATGTGTTTGTATCAAAACAATGTGACTCCCACTTCTGAGTAGGATAAAGAACTTCATAGGAAAGAGAGCAGAGTCTAGGTTAAATCACAAATTACTCCAATATGTAGAAACAGCATGAAGGCAAAGAAGACAGCTAAGGAGTCATCTGTGAGGGTGGGGAAAAACGCAAGGCATGACAGAAAACCGGAAGCCATGGGAGAAGAGAGTTAAGAATATGAGTGTGACTGAATTCATAAGAAATTGAGTAAGATGCTCACAGAAACACCATTAAAAATATTGATAACAAAAACACTTTCAATGGAGTAGTAGGAAAACAGTAAAATTGGGTTGGATCAAAGTGTGTAACTGGAAAGCAAAATATGGATATATTCTACGCAAACAAAACTGAGCAGTTAGCTCTGGGAGAGACCAGGGATATCACCAAATAGTTGGAGATATGTGAAATTGGACACATTGGTGTACCATTTTTTCTTTTCCTTCTTTTTTATATAATGGTTGAAGATGCTAGAAGATACTGGTATACTGATATGATTGCCATAGATGAAAAGGGAAAAAAAAAAATGAATGGAAGAGGCAAAGTTTGGGACAGAGTCAAGAGGATGGACTTCAGAGAACATTTGATAGATTGGCCTATGGTAGAGGGAAAGACATTTCAGTTACTATAAAAGTAGTGAAGGATTGCAGGTTTATGGAAAAGAGGATTAAGACAGTAAATTTATTAGGTAAGTTCATCAACTGGATGTGAGCATTGAGGCAAGGACATGGGAGATTTAAGTAAAGATATTCTAAGAAATAATCTCCCAGATGCAGGACAGGTCCCCAGATAGCCTTGACTACCCAGATTTTCCCTCCTTTCTCTCTTATAGTTCTCAGAATAACTGTAAAATGTGCTGGAAATGCAACATCTTAAGATAAGTAAGAACTGACTAAAAAGCCCAGACTCTGTTCTCATCCTTTCTAGAACAGGGTGTCCTGCAATGCTTTAGCTCAACAGTACCAGAAACCCCAGGGTACCCCCCAGGGTGAGAGGTCTTTCCGAGTTCCTTACCTGTAGTGCAAAATGGAGTGTGCACGAACTAAATACCATCTGCCCTGGACAGCTTTCCTGAACCTTAAGGAACTGGCTTGCCAAGAATACTAGGCTTCTATTGTTCTTTATTGTCTACCCTAGAGTAATGAAGTTGTACCTCTTGTGTGAGGACCTGTTTAACAGTTGTAATGCAAGTTGTAATGAGAGTTGTAATGCATGGTGAATCTAGAATGACAGGTAAACAATGAACCTGCTTCATGACGAGGAGTTGAGCTTGGAGTATCAATTTAAGGTTTGCTATTCATTTTTTTAGCACGAGAAAAAGTGAAACAAATAACTCTAATTGTTTTCTGATAATGGTCATTTCTTTTGGCTTAACCATTGCACCCAAAGTTTGAAAATTTTGTCTAGAGTTGGTATTTATGTCAAGAAGAGGTTAGCAGAGATAAAGTATATTGGATGGATATAGTATTTATCTTGCTCAAAGAGAAAAAATGAGGAGAAAATAGATTGCTATCAAGGAAGTCGTGAGGCTACAGATAAAGTAGACCATTTCTAGCTGAGGGATATGTGAATGGACAGTTTCCAATTCATATTACAAAAGTATTGCAGCTGTTAATAAAGAATCAGTGAAAAATACCAATAACAGGATGGTCAGACAAAAATGAAAGTTTGGATTTGAACATAAGCATGGGCTGGTGGTACATTTACTCATTCATCATTGTTTTGTGACATTCTCCAAAAAGTCCAGAAGAGTCAGATCAAATATATTTCCATACTGGAGTTACAAAAAACTATCAAAGTGCCTAATCATTGGCAAAGTTTAAATGTAATAGCTGGTTGTAAAGTAATGGCTTGGTAAAGAGACAGGTGATACTGGGTTAAGAGGGTGGGAAAGAGTGACCCAGGACTCAGACACCTGAAGATGTCCATCTTGGTAAAGATGATGGTCTGGTTCAGCGGAAATTCAGACGTGGGAGACATAAAATATTATGCAGTCATAGTGGACTTTCAGAGTAGGCTATCCTAAAACAGGTTTTCATTGACAATTGAATCTACACTATTATTGCTTATGTGAGTGACTGCAATTGATTAGAATGAAGTCAGTGTTCCTGAGACATTAAAGATAATTTGCCAGAGTGAGAGGAATGCCAAATAGAAGCCACCTATACTGCTTTTTTTCTGTCGTAACCAAACATTTCTCATGTTACTTTTAGTTCTGAGTGACAAAAGTTAAATAACTCATTTATTTTCCTAAACTTTTGATTAATTTCCTTACTGGAGGCTACCACAAAGAAAATTGACAATTTTAGAATTTGAGGCAAAGGTCAATTGTATATTAAATGTCAGTTCTGAGACAAGAAATTGAGTCTTGACAATAGAATAGATTCAAGGGAAACCACCAACATTGCTCCCTGCTAATGCAACCTCGCTGTAGGACCTTCCTGAAGACAGTTTTCAGCTACAGCAATTAACTAACACAAGAAACAGATCCTTGCTCCAGGAAATTTTAAAGCTGCCCTGAGATTGAATAGAAAAATGTGTGTGTTGTGCATGCACATGACTTTAGATACTTTTGGAATGGCTTTGGATATTAGGATATACAAAGTAGGCAGAGAAATCCGAATAACTCACAGTAATAAAAGAAAATTTCTGTATCTTTTTAAAATTATAGCCTAAAGAAAGATGTCACAGAAATGAACTTTTGTTTTGAGCAAAATGTAACATTTGCAAAATCCTTTATACAAAACCAAATTAAACCGAATTTCATTGTTTGTATTATAAAATACTTATTATAGTAATCTTTTAAATGTCAAGTCTCTCCATTGAGTTTTAGCAATTGGATAACTTTTATAGAACTAAATTATTTTGTAAGTCAAGATACCAATGCATGTTAACAAAATCAACTTAAAGGAGAAAAAATAGAATGACGTATAGTTCTTTCAAAGAAATAAACTGAAGCTTAGTAGTCAGAAAAGCAGAAATATTGAGGGAAGGTGATGCCATGCACTGAAAAAAAAAAAAAAAAAAAAAAAAAAGCAGGCTTAGCCACCTAGGCTTAAGCTGTATAGGCTACATAGGCTTTGTAGGCTTAAGCTATCTCTCTCAATCTACTAATAGTGTCTTAGCATAACTTTGACAACCTCTGCTCTGTTTTCACAGCTTAATGTTTATACAAAAAAGTATCTGCTTCCATCAATAGTTGAAAACAAAAGGTTTGCAAAACTCATTTGGCATGAAGACCAGTGTTGTTAGCGCTACAGAAATTTTCAATGGTGGAAGCATAAAAACATTTGGAAAATTTTATATGAAAATGAATTTTTGTGGTTCTTTGACAAATCAGAATGCCTGGTGATCCTGCTGTTAAAATAAAAATTTCGGACAAATAAATGTAATAAAGTTTAATTGAGCAAAGAACAACTGGTAAACCAGGCAGTCTTCTGCTGCAGAATAGGTTCTGAGGGCCCCAGCGCGGTCTTGCAGCCAAAAGATTTATAAACAGAAAAGGAGACTGACACACCCAGAACGAAGTGAGAGGCGCAGACACCTGGCACTGGCCACGCATGGACTCACCGCACTTGAACACGATGTGCTCAGTCAGTCCAGGTAATCGGTGGAGCTCAGGACTGGCACGAGAGTCGGTTCCAATTCATTTACACATCCAATCGGGTTGCAGTTCACGAGTTCTGGAGAAACCTTTAGGCGGATTTACAATCAGTAGGAAGGCGGCTTTAGGCTAAACCCGACATAAACCCGACATGAGCAGCTGCAGCCCGTTTTACGTGGTCTCGCCCTGGGCATCACCTCCTCCCGCCCTTCCCACCTGCTGTGCCCTCACAGCCGCCCCTCGTGGAGAGCTTTCTCGGCCGTTATAGGTGTTGGGTTTGGGGATGCCGGACTTAGACCGTGGTTTCTGAATACCAAGCGATTCCCATAAATTCCATCTTAAAAAAAAAAAAATTATTTTAAAGATATAGGGTACAATTCAGGGTTAGATATACAAATGGTCATTGTACAGATAGCATCTACCCAAACCTGTGTGAAAGGTCACAAGGCCTGGAAAATAAAAGAAGAGATACAGCCTTGCCTAGGCCTGTGAGAACACAGGAGAAGGAGAGAAAAGAAAGATTCAATCTCTTGTGCTTGGATCAAACAAGAATCAATGGATGGACACATGGCAGAAGTAAATAAAATCATTAATACAAAGAATGAAGTAATGTAAGATGAGAATTGCATAAAATGATCAATTAGCTGTGGAAATACATTTCACTTTCCTTTCATTATTTTACAACTCACCTTCCTTATTCAATTAATTCAGTAATGAGACTCTTTCTCATTTTCTTATTCCCTTGTCTTCAATTAATTAATGCAGTAAATGAATGAGAAGTCAAATTTGAGAGAAATTTTCTAAAGAGAACAATTAAGTCCAAAGGAAAAGATTATGAATAGAATTTAAATGAGTAAAAGAAATTTATAAAAAATGATGACCAAATTATCATATTTTATTTTGTGTAATTTCTTTTCAAAACGTTGGATGAATATTATCCACATTCCACAGAACAGAATAAAAATATGTTGTTGAACTCAGCAGAAAGATCTTATGGAATCATAAATAAAAATCTTACTTTTGGCTATTAATATCAGAAGAAAAGACAAAGAAATGTGAGTGATTGAAATCCAGTAGTTTCTTACAAAGGTTAATTGAAAAAAGGAAGAGGAAACCATTTAAAAGTGCAAGGTCTGTACAAATGTGCAGTTCCTCCTACTCACTGACATTTGTCATTCTTGTTAATGGCCCCTGAGACTTTCTTGAAGTTTTTGGACTATTTTATCTTAGTATGCTTCAATTCATCATTAGGAAACTTTAAAGTATCTTTAAAAGCAGTATTGCTGGATCAAATTATTTTCTATCTTGTTGATGCAACTTTTATCGCTCTTTCTTTTTTTTATCTAGCGAGTTTTTATCTAGCGAGTTATTTCTGGGGACTTCCAGTCCCACCTAAAATTGTGAGAATCTGTCATTGCCATTAACAATATAAATGGGTCTTCATCCAAGAAGTTTCATTAGAAAAAGAAAGAATGAGAAAAAATGAGAAGAGAGAGAGAGTGTGTATGTTTGTATGCGTTAGACTCTGAAATTCTACTGAGAACCAGAAATAGCAAGGTGTGAAAAAAGGAGATGATAGGATACACCTATTTTATTTCAATCAGGGTTTCTTCACAGCTGCACTATTGATATTTGGGCCAAATAGTTATGTGTCGTGGTAAGCTGAGATGTGTGTTATAGGATAATTAACAATCTTCCTAGTCTTTACTCACCAAATGCTAGTATGCCTCTTGCCCAATAGTAACAGCCCCAAATATCATGGGGACAAAATTGCTCCCAGACAAGCAAGTGCTCTATGTTTTACATCCTCTCTGAGTTAAACTTTCTAATATACAACTAACCCTAACCCTAACCCATCACTTTTTTTTACATCATAAGAAGTCTCTGTTTTAGGGTATTTAGTTTCTGATTAAAATAATTTACACTATTTTTTATATGAGAAGTTTAATTATCCCCTGTTTTCAAGTGAATGATTAAATTCAAATGACTATTACTATAACAACTGAAAAAAATGACCAAGTGGGGCATGTTTTCTTGGCTAGAAATAATCCCAATAAGTGATCTTCAGTATAAATAATGTTCTTTTATGATTTTTGTATCCACCTATCATAGACTGCAGTTATATGATTTTGAGTTGAAACTCAAAACTTCAAAGCAAAGAAATGCATCCATAAGGAAGTTTTGATAGACTAATCTCTGATATAGGGTGACATCACAAGGTGCCTTCATATGCACAGCTCTTGTCTGCCTAACTTTGCTTTTATAATAGAAAGAATATTATTTATTCAAACAAATAAGTGCCTTGATAAATAATGATGTATGACTATGGCTTAAGTAAAAAATAGTCATCACCCTATTTCTCATATTTTTTCTCATATTTTTAGAAAATTATTTTACGGCAGAAACTTTTCATTTAAGGACGAAAAAACTGAACCCCAGAGGAAACTTAACTTGCACAATATTACATGATGATAGACCCTAGACTTTATTCAGGATCTTTATGTCCATACTCTTGTACTAAGCAACTAGGAGGATACTTCCGCAAAGTCGAAAAAGATGCAGGCTATTTCCATGTTACTAACAATAGAGAATACTAGAATTGGATTTCTTTGTTAAGTTTCAATAAATACAAAGGATTTCGTATCTTCCTGGCACCATAAAGGCACAAGTGTCACTGATCCACTGACAGAGATTAAGAATTGTTATCTGCAGCCAGAGGAAAATTATCTTGAGTGATGTGCAGTTAGGAAAGTTGAATAGCTATTCAGTGCAAGTATATAACTTGAGTTGTAAAAAATATTATAAACTATTGTGGAAATTTTATCACCATAAGTGAATGAATCCAGGAAATCCTTCATTTCACCCTGTGTTGTCCAATATGGTAACTCTAAGCTATACATGTAGCAGTATAATTTTAAATCTTGTAAGACACAGTGAAAGTTTAAGGAAAAGAGTGCCACTCTGACTTAAGTTAATAATCTTAGAAAAGATGTTTCATTTATGAGTGATACAAATTATAATGTTCTCTGGAAATAGATGTCATTCTACTTTTTATTTTTTGAGTTGGAGTCTCACTCTGTTGACCAGACTGGAGTGCAGTGGTCGCTCCCGGCCACCGTAGCCTCGACCTGCTGGGTTCCAGGGATCCTTCCACCTCAGCCTTCCAGTAGCTGGAACTACAGGCGTGCGCTACCACGCCCAGCTAATTTTTGATTTACTGTAGAGATGAGGTCTCTCCAAGTTGCCCAGGCGGGTCTCGAACCCGCGGGCTCAGGCAATCCACTCACCTCAGCCTCCCAAAGGCGCTGGATTACAGGCTGAGCCACCGAGCCCGGCCATTCTACTTTTTTGATTTATGATTTAAAATTTTATTTTTTGAGAACTCAAAGTAATATTGATTAGTTGTCAAGCACTGCCCTATCTTACCTGTTAGGAAGAATATTATCAAAAAGATAGGCAATATCAAATGCTGGTGAGAGTGTGGACAAAAAGGAACTGTTGCAAAATGTTGTTAATTTTGACCTGCTAGTATTTTACTGAGAATTTTTGCATCTATATTTATGGTATATTTAGTTTTGTTTCATGGGAGTTTCATTGTCTGACTTTAGTATCAGGTGACACTAGTCTCAAAATGAGTTTAGAAGTATTTCATCTACTTATTTTTTTTTTCTGGAAGGGTTTAAGAAGTATTGGTATTAATTTGTCTTTCAACATTTGGTAGAATTTAACCATGAGGCCTGGCCTAGGTTTTTCTTTGTTAGAAGTTTTCTGATTACTACTTCAATATCCTTATTATTTGTTGGTCTGCACAGATTTTTATTTCTTCTTAATTCATTCTTCAAGGATTGTATGTTTCTAGAAATATACCCATTTTTTAGTTAACCCAATTTATTGGTACATAATTGTTCATAACAGTTCCTTATAGTTCTTACTTCACACATCAGAGTGTCTATTACCAAAAAGGCAAGAGATAAGTGTTGGTAAGGGTGTGAAGAAAAGGGAACCATTGTACCCTGTTGGTGGGAATATTATGCCATTACAGAAAACTGTTTGGAACTTCTTTAAAAAATTAAAAACTACCATATGTTCCATTAATCTCACTTCTGGATATATATCCAAAGAAAATGAAATCAGTGTCTCACAGAGATATATGCATTCTCTATTCATTCAAGCATTATTCATAATAGATAAAATATGGAACTACCCTAAGTGCCTGTTAATGGATAAATAGTAAAGAAAGTCTAATTTTATAGGTAGATAGGAATATGATAGATAGATAGATAGATACATAGATAGAGATTAATAATATGATCCACTAGAAAGCATTTTGAGCTTATCATTACCAGTTCATAGAGGATGGTCATTGAATTCAACTTGTACAAAATTTGGTATAATATATATGGTACAATTAAGTATTTAGTTAAATCTTTAAACAGTGAGCTAAAAGAACGTAAATATAAATATAAAATAAATGTTGGAACTGTTGTTCACTGTAATAATTAACAGGAAATGACATTTTTATTTCTTCAGTATTTATTTACTTACTGAAAATTGCATTTGTAAGAAACATTTGAAAATCATCATACCAACATTTGTAATTCTTGAAATCGTTCACAGTGTCAAACACTGTGCTTTGTATATGACATTTTTTTCTGCAGATATGTGTCAATTACAATAAATTTCTAAGCAAGTATTGTCAGAGAAGCCCAGACACTAAGGTGGGTGAGCCAAACTTCAGTGCACTGGTTGGCATTTTTGGCTCCATGACTCTAGATCCAGGTTGTGCAATCTCAATTCACAGCAGCCATCTGGACCCTCCTGACCCTGTCTGTAAGAAACTTGTTTCTAGACCAGCCAAACTCTCATCCCAAGACTAGCAGCTGTGTGGAGCCCTGCGGTATTGATGGCAGTATGGGTGTTGTTCTGTGCTAAATATTTACTGTGAAACCCTCAACATGTCTGAAATTCTGCTACATTGATTGCTATGGCTTACAGATCAGGGTGGCGAAATACCTAAATTTTCTTGTCAACCTGACTTGGTGCCTAAAATTTGAATGTATGTTAAAATAGAGATTGTTCATTGATGGGTGAATGAAGGTGAGTTCCTTAAAACACAGGTGCTCTTGTAACAGAGAACGTTTCACCACAGAATTTGATTACAATTTTTATGAATATGTTAACCTTCCAGATTGCTCTGCTTAAATATGCACAGTGATAATATATCACCTCAACTCTTTGTCACAGCCTTGGTTGCTTGAACTCCTTAAGAGTTCTATAGAGACCTTCAAAATCCTCTAAGCAAAGCTTACAATGAACACCCTCACATTCCAGTTTTAACCTTCTAGGACGTAAAAAAAACAAGCATTGCCATGTTGGGTGTGTGTAATGCAAACAACCGTTTGCTGCTATATAACAGCTTTAACAAGATTAAATCCTAAACATCAGAATCATAAAAATAGAAGAAAACATTCAAGAGGAAATGTCTGTAGGTATAGGAAGGTTTAGATATTGATTTATACTCACTCAAACCTTTTTTATCTTTTAATTTCCATCTCATCTTTATTTCACAGTATCTGCAATTCTCTTATTTTCTCAGAAGTACAAGGATATCAAAAGTCTTGGTAAAATATGTTGGTTTATTTTGTGGTATTTTCATCCTGGATTTTGAGTGCTAAGCCCTATTATCATATTTCTTCCTTCCCTAAAGCTTTGGATAATCTCAAAGGAAAACACCTCCTAGACAATTGTGTTACCTCTATAAATCTTGAAAACCCTGTATTCAGGATTGTTTCATCTGGCATAAACCTGCAGGTTTGCATAGGTGAGTAACCAACCATACCCTAATGCAGACAGTAATGGAATTTGAAATGGAATTTGATTCCTCTCTTTTTGGAAGGAACAATCTTATTCGCAAATGAAAATCACAGTCCATTTGTGTGACTGTTTTACCATAACATAAATTCTCACTTTTTTTTTCCAGAATTGCTAGGAGACATGAGAAAAGCTGACTGGTTTCATAAAGGAACATCATCTGATAATCATATAAGAAAATGGTAGCTCTAATTTTGTTAGGTAATATTAGCAAGCAGATGGAATTAAAGAAAAGCTCTCTCTTGATAAAAGTAAAATTCAACTGTTAAATATATTGAAGAGATAATTCTATTACATAAAGGGTAAATATGCATTCAACATTTTATGTGAAGTCAGAAATTTATCACAAATATACTGTCATTCCTACTTTGATTATTCAATCCTTAGGAATTCATAAAAACTCTTAATGGAACTTAATCATTAATTATATAAAGTTTACAGCCATATAGGTTTTTTTTAAAAAAGGATAATAGATTTCAAAGCTACTCATATATTGAAGTAACAATAATGTATTATGATTGCTTTTTCCTGTAAATAGTTTTATAATATCACTTTTCAGTCAATCATAGAGCATATGCAGAAAGTAGTCATTTTCAGATTGAGGATAAATTAGCAACATCTGTCTACCAGCACTCCCCTAGTCTTTCACATTGAGTGACCTGTATTTCCAAGGACTGCTTAGAACTAGAGTTTGTGGGGATGAAACAGACTAAAGTTAACTAGACCACTGACACGTTAGACCCCTAAGTCTGCTCTTACCAGCCACAGACTAAGGCTGAAATGATTGACCACAGAGATCTTAGCAGCCTGGTAAGCGACTGGGGCAGGCTTGACACCTTTTGAACAAAACCAGAAAAAACTGTAGCAAAAGACCTTTTAACTGTGTGTGTGGCTAGAAGAACTACTTTGGTCAAAGTGGATGTTATTATGCTTGTAACTTTACTATCTGACAGGAAGCTGACTACTCAACTTCTCTTTTGCCCTTATCATCTTTATTGAGGGAAATGATCTGCAGATAGGAAGGGGTAGAACAAGTGTGACTCTGAGGAAATTCCAGAGGTGTGGCATCAGTGCCAGAGCCAGGGAGCCAATGTTGGGGGGTGGGGGGATGATGGTTTCTGACTTCTCTCATGCTTAACAGATCACATCATGGATTAATTTGTTCATTCATTTGTTCACTAATGTATTTAACAAATACTTATTAAACTTACTTTCTGGAGGGTGGAGGCAACTATATTAATGAGCATATAAGATCATTTCAGAAAGTGACAAATGCTTTTGAAAGAGCCGAGGGGAAGGGATAATCAGTGCAAAGACCTATGATGTCACTTTATTTATGTATTTATTTATTATTTTAAAGATGTGGGGTACAATTCAGGGTTAGGTATACAAATGTTCATTATGCATGTACCCTTGTTGATGAGGTGTGCCCCCGCCCCCCCAGCAGATGCCCACTACTGCCAATCCCACCCCTGCCCTCCCTTGGCAGTTTCCCACTACTGCCAATCCTTTTTTTTATAGTATTATGATAATTGTTCAAGGTCCGCTTATAAGTGAGAACACAAACTCTATAAGAACCTCAGACAGGGATAAACTCTTACATCTCAATAATTAGCCTGAATGTGAATGGACTAAATGCACCACTGAAAAAACATAGAATGGCAAAATGGATAAAATATCATGAGACAACAATATATTGTTTCCAAGACACTCATCTTACCAGAAAGGATACTCACAGACTCAAAGTCAGAGGATGGAAGACAAACTTCAGGCGAACGGAACACAACAGAAAGCAGGAGTTCCGATCTTTAAGCTATCACAAATTTTAAAAGATACAGAAGGTACCTTGATGGACTTAGAATCTGTAATACTGAGTGACCTATCACAGAAACAAAGAACTGAGTGTCTGAGTGTCTTTCTTTTGTTTTGATCACTTTCCACTGTCTCTATAATTCCATCTTAAGTTCCACCCTCATGTCTTCTTCACATGCTGTTTTTTGACTGAAAAACCAAAAGAAATACCATGTGCTCTGTGTGGTTCTTCTTTCACTCAACTGCTTGAAAAAGAAGGAATTTAAGGAACTGGCAAGTTCTACCTAGTTATTCTAGTCACATTTTGTGAATGTTCTTTTAAAAATATTTTAATATTAATGTGTTTATTTTCCTACTCTTACTCTGTTAGTTTATGAGCCATTTAAAGGAAAGAATCCCGTGTGTGTGTGTGTGTGTGTGTGTGTGTGTGTGTGTATGTGTGTGTGTATTCCCACGGATAAGTGATTAGAAAACTTTTCTGTGAATGATAATATTCATAAAACATGACTAGGTTATAAATAGTTTAGGTCTTGTGGGCCTTACAGTCTTGGTCACAATTAGTCACCTCTGCCACCTTAGCATGAAAACAGTCATAAACAATATGTAAATATATGAATGTAGATGTTACAATGAAACTTTACTTACAAAAACAGGTGGTGGGCCTGATTTGGCCCATGGGAAGTAGTTTGCTGACCCTCACATTTATAAATTCTTACTTTTTCTTTTCCTTTCTCTCATTTGCAGTAAGTTCCTTTAGTTTGTTTATTTTTTTACATGAGCTTTGTCTTTCCACAGTTTGTTTCTACCCATCTGGAAGATCATGTTTTAAATCCTACTGTTGGCTATATTTGAGGATTTATTTTAAGTGTACATTTGAGCATATATGCTATAAATAACAATGGCAAAATATTAAAAAGTGTATCTATTCAATGCTCTTAGGAGAGATAAGAAAACTAATACAAACCACTTCCATTTTCCCCTTCCCTTCCATGCTTAATTTCTATTACTGGAATCAGAATTTCTAAGTATTAATTATTTTAAAATTATTTTGATATTGTGAATATTTTTTAAAGTTTATTATGACATTTGAATTGTTTTACAATCATACATAGAAAATTATATAGAGTCAAGCCTATTTTTAAACATTTGGTAAATATTGCACTAATAGTTTACATCACCTTCCCCATTACTAAGTTCCTTTTTTTATTCATTTTTCACTTGACTAAATTACTTGTGAAATGTTTTCTTTCTTTCTTTTTTTTTTTTTGGTGAGGGGCAAAAGTTTGTGTAAATTATATGCATTCTGAGCCGCTGAATACATGTGAATCTTTTTCTAATGTCTTAACACATAGAAAATAACTCACTTGATAAGCAAATTTCACCTATTATGGTATTTGATTTCACATTCTGCATTCTTCTGAGTTCTCTTTGAAGGTAATTATTGAAAAAAAGAAAATGAGCATTCAGTTTTATTAAGCTCTTTAAAATACTTGTCTTTTCTTTTTGAAGATTTAAAGCATCTCCATCTTCTTTCCTAACAATCAGTCACCTATAACAAGTACTCATCAGTGCCTTCTGAAATATATTAACTTTTAGGATACTAAAAAGCAGCTAGAATGTTTTCTCGATGAGCAGATTATCCTAGAATAATTTGACTCAAATCTCTGTCAGAGAGAAATGCTAGATAGAAAAAGAAAAGGAAAAAATCCTTATATCTGACACAGCTGTCTTACAGTAAATCTTTTTATTCATTTTACTTGAAAATTACACTTTGTGGAAAAAATAGTTTTGAACATATTTATTTTAGACAAACTAACAAATTACTTAAAGACCTAATTCAAAGGAGAAGCAATTATAATGGCATGGATGAAACATGGATTTGAATTTAGAGTCAGGAGATATGTTTGATTTTAAAAAAACAAAAAACAAAAAACATTCAATTTTGCTGCTTTGGTCTTTGGTAGCTTATTTCATTCGTTTGTTATATATAAATTAATATAATATTTGTCTTAATTACCTATATAATTACTCTGAGAATCACTAGAAAATGTAAATCTAAGTTTTTTGTAACTGTAAAATCTATATTTTAACATTTTTCCTATTTTATTAAAATAACTGGTACAACCTAGGACATCAAGTAAATACACACACACATATATATATATATATATATCCATATAACATAGGGTGTGATGATACACATCAAAAGTGATTCTTAATGCATAACAATATTAAATAATATTTTATTTATTTAACTTTTTTAATTCAAATGCTCTGTCATCTTCTAGGCAACATAATAAACATCAAAATGCAGATACAAAATAATGCAAAATCTTTTATAATCCCTATAACTCACTTGCAAAATCTGATGTACAAAACTTAGTGTGAAAGTTAATCACTAGCCAATTGCATAGCCACATGAAAATGAATGAAATTGGACTTGAAACTCACACTATTTACAAAAATTAATTTATTAAAATGGATCAGTGACCTAAAGGTAAGAGCTAAAACTAGAACACACAGGAGTAAGTTTACATGAACTTGATTTAACAATGGTCTCTTACATTTGACACCAAAAGCACAAGCAATAAAAGAAAAATTAGAAAAACTTTGAAAAAATTTAAAATGCTGTCGCCTCAAAGGACACTGCTATAGACACTGCCAAGATAGTGAAAAGACAGTCTACAAAATGGAATAAAATATTTGCAAATCATGTTCTTGTAGGAGTCTATTATGCAGAACATACAAAGTACTCCTGCAACTCAAAAACAAAAAAGCATATAACTTAATCTAAACATAAGTTAAAGACTTCAGTAAACACTTATTTAAAAAGGAATAGAAGACAAGATGTTCAACATTATTAGCCATTAGGGTGACATGAATCAAAACCACAGTGAGATGCCACTACATACCTACAAGGATGGCCACAATAAAAAAATGTATCTAAAAGGCTAATAACAAGTGTTGTCCAGGATACAGAGAAATTGCAACCCTTTCACATTGCCTTTGGGGACACGATATGGTGCTGCTGATGTGGACAGTTTAGTGGTTCCTCAAAAAGTTAAACACAGAATTGCCAAGGACCCAGCAATTCTACTCTTAGGTATACTGTTCAATCAAAATAATTTAAAATGTATGTTCAAACAAACACTTGCACAATAATCTTCATAACACAATTAACAGTAGCCCAAAGACCCATCAACAGATGAATGGATAAACAAAATACAGTATATACATACGATAAAATATTATTTGTCTATATAAAGGAATGATACATACTATAGCATGGATGAACCTTGAAAACATTCACTAAGTGAAATAATCCAGGCACAAAAATGATTCAACTCATAGGAAATGTCCAGAATTATTACATATGGGTGTGCCAAAAAATGTATACACATTTTAAGAGACGTTATCTATGTATTATTTTTCAAAGTTGAGTAGAATTATGGCAGGAATGTGTAGTATGACATTTGCTCAATTGTGCTTTCACCACTTTCTTTGTCCTGCCTATTGCATGATGACAATAGCATTCACGATTGATTAATGTCATACTTAAAATGTGTATACATTTTTTGGCACATCCTGTATTTACAGACAGAAAGCAGATTAGTCATTTCTTAGGGCTAGGGAGAGTAGAGGGTAAGGAGACGAAAGCTATAAGGAGTCGAATTAACCTTTTGGATGATGAATATACTCTAAAAGTGACTTTGATTATGATTGCACATTTATACATCAAAAATCTTGCATTTATACTTTAAGTAGGTGAATTGTATTATGTGAGAATTATATATCCATAAAGCTGTTTTTTAAAAATGATGATTCTATTTCTTACAGCTATTTTTAACCATGTGCACCCAAGACTTCTCTGTGCTAATGCTGGTGTCTTCCTTATCCCTGTTTGTATTCTGACATAAATATGAGAAGTCTGTATGATATCTGTAATTTGGATAATGTAGTAAGATTGTGAATAATGAAGACCTGAGATGAAGAGTCAGCTCCAGCATTGCCAACTATGTGTTCTTAGGTAAGCAATGGATCTGATATAAGATAGTTATGATGATTAGTAAACAGTATATGTAGCACCCATATGAACAGAGAGCCTGCCATGGTGTATCCAAGCACTCAGTGGTTTAAACAACCAGCTGTTCGTTCAACTCCCAGTTCTGACAGCTCTGAACTTTACTCGTGATCATACCTGGCTTGTTCATATATCTCTCTGCAGCCCGTTGGAAGATCAGCTGTATGCCTACTGGACTCAGATAACCCAACCGGGTGGTCAACTCAGTATCAACTGAATTAGTGGGTGGGGATGGCTGGCCATACATCACTCACCACCTCTCATGCTGGTTCACATGATGATAAAGTTCCAAGAATGTGGGAGCAGAAGCTGTAAGAAATCTTGGGTCTTGGCTCAAGGCACCTTTTACTGCATTATGTTGGTCAAGGCAGATGGTTGGGCCAGCTCAAATTTTAGGGGTTTGAAAGTTGTCTTTACTTCTTGGTAGGAGTTTCCAAAAAGCTTTGTCTTTTGTTTTGTTTGTTTGTTTGTTTTTGTTTTTTACAATCTACCACAATTAATAGTGTCAGAAGTTCTAGAAACAATTTTTCCTGAGGCAGTTTGTTTTTTCTTTGGCATGAGGTTGATTTCTTCTATTTGTTTGTATTCTCAACAACAAAAAATAATAAGAATATGATTTGTTTTAAAAACCTATGTATGTATGTGAAAGTACTCCATAAAATAGAAAGCATTTTGCAACAGAACTACTGCTGTTACAATTAGGCACCCACTGTGTTAATATCTGTTAATGCTATATGACAAGATGCCTTGATTCCTACAGTTAAAATTTAAATGAATATGTATGGCTAGAAACCACGTGCAACATATTATACTTAAATGCTTATATTAATTATAACCTGCCACCATTGTTGAAACATTTAAATATAAGAATAACAAATGGCAATGCAATATAATTTGAGGCACACACACTGTCTTGATAACCATAAAATATTTTATTTAGAGTATGACATCCAGAGAGATAAAAGTTATCCATATTGGTTAGATTTTTCCTTCAAGATATGATGAAAAAAGCTTGAACTTAGGTCGTGATGCCAGAACTGCCAATAAATTACAGAACCCTGTATCTATGTCTCCCACATAATCTTACTGAATGTATCAAAGAAAACAAAATTTCACCTAGCAATACACTTCAAATTCTTAGATGGGAGAGAAGACAGCATCATGTGGAATAAAAATAAGACTATTTAGTTCTAGCAAGTGGTATTTTCAACTCAGAAGAAACAATCTCAGAAGAAAAGAACTGAAAATATAACCAGACACAATATCCAGAAAAGCAAAATTAGAGTGACTGTCTCAGCAAAGAAGATATCTGATATGCCACAGAGGAATATTGAACCTGTTTTCCAAAAGATGGAAGGTAACTTTTTGGTGTGTCCTTTGCAGAAAGCAAAGATAAACAAAAAATCTGCCAGCAATAGAGACTGGAAGAAACAGTAAGATCCCTCAGGCACCTCAGAGGAGCCACTGGTTAAAGTGAAAACGTCTTTTGAATAAGGTGGGAATTAAGATGATGTTGCCTGGAATTTAAAATCATGATTTTTTTGAGGTCTGGGAATTAGTAAACATGCAAAAACTGCTATCTCATCTTCCTGGAAAGAAAAGGAAGGAAAGACGAAAAAAGTAAGAAACCACAAGGAAGTGTACCAAAAGAGAGTTTGAGGCTAATGAAACTGTGGCAGGAACAAGACAATTTACGTCTCATGTGACAAGTGTGAGAAGCCAGGGGGTGCTGGAGTCCTCATGGCTCACCTGTCACATCACACCCTAGGCTTACAGAGCACCATATGCCTGAGATTATGTGTAAAAATTAGAAGAATGCTTGCCCGCTACAAATTAGAAGAACTCTATGTTATCCTTAGGGTATTTGCAAAATTTCCTGAAGTATTTTAAGAACAAATTTTGAGCATTGTTTGCTGACCTTATCTGGGTACCATTGTAATGTATGGATCCTTGTAAACACATTTCTTGTCTTTCCCTATACAACTGATGTTCTTTAAAATTGTTAATATAGAGCAAGAACGATTTTTAAAATTTGTTTTCTATTTAATTTTTAAAAGAAACAAAGAATGCTAATTTCTTTATTCCTCATTTCAAAAAAGAAACAGGATGTAGTATGTTTGATTGCCTCGTTAACAAAGTTGTTACACACGGGTGGTTCTATATTTTGACACAACAAAGATTCATGTGGATCAATGTTATGTTACAAGATACCCTGGCTGCTAGTGTCAAAGTTTAAGCAGATGTATACAAAACTGGAAACTCATGTATTTATGATCATTTTAAAAATCAGGCTTAATGGAAATAACCTATTATCTGTGATATCCCACGGGCATTTTACTTTGTTAAATAATTTTAGAATCTTAATTTTTTAAAAAATAAAGTAAGACTTTTTATTATGTTTTTGGAATTGAGAATAATGTACAGACTACCATAACAGAAGTGGTGTGTTCCAGTTTCAATATGAATATTTCACGTATAATATGGTATATAACATATCATTTGTCATATCATATATTCACTATATTAACAGCACACCATATGATAATTTTCAGGGTTTTAGCAACAAATATAAGTCTTCTAAAAAATTGTTTTTAATTCAGAAAGCTGGAGCATCAGAGTTTTCAAGAGTCAATGGAATTTAAGTTTATTTTCTGTATTCTAATACACTGTTTTAGTAGTCTGACTTTGTGACTTAAAATTTCACAGGAAATTGTTATGAAGTGACATTCAGTTTCATTCAAAAATGGCCATAGGCATTTTGAGAGAAGCAAGATAATACCAAAGGCAGTAAACATATTGCAAGATTCTAATTACATGAAAAAAAGCTGGCTGTTTTTTCCTCAGTGTAGATATTGAAGAATTTTTAATATTCAATACGTTTATACATTCTGGGAGTGTTCAGAAAACCTAAATGCAATATACACACTTAGTCTCAAAAGGATTGGAATAAACCTGTGTCTCTAAAGAAAGTACTTGCAAAGGATGATGCTATTTGCACTCATAATGATACTGTTTTGTACTCATACTTGAAACAAAAGAAAACTGATTGTATCATTCATCAACTGATCAAAATTTACAATAAAATAAAGGAAATTAAATAAAATATACTTAATAATAAAAGTATATTTTTTCTTATATTTTAACCCCTAAATAAAGTCTGTGCATACATATTTATTTAGAAAGAGATTTCTTCTTTATTATTTTCCACAGTTTATGCTAACATGTAACCTTCTGGGAAGATATATAAAAATAAAAATAGGGAGAGTAATAAAAAACTTCCAATAGCTCCCAAGATAATACTATAGAAGGAATAAGAAATCCTGACACTCCAAGACCTTATTTATAGTCAAGCTTGCAGGCCCTTTAAGGTGCTCAGGCAACAGACAGGTCTGGTCCTGTGTTCTGAGACTAAATATTCTGTGATTCTTAGAGGTTTGCACAGAATAAGTTCTAGCAATGAAAGTTCTGCCACCAAAAGGCTCTTGCTGCTGATTTTCAGACTGACATGATCACATTTACTTAACCTCAGAATTCATCCAAAATACATCATAGCCCATCTCAGAACCAAAAATCTGATAGATATTCAGAAAATCACTAAATGTAACGATGAGAAGACAAGAATATTACTCATAATTTGTTATTGTTATTTTTACCAGCAGTATCATTTAACTGGTAAATTAAAATTATTTTTGCAATAAGAAAATGACATTTGTATCATGTTGTTTCAGTTTTCTTCCTCAAATTCATCAAAAATAACAATAGGAAAAATAAAATAAAATAAAGCAAGGCCATATCTCCAATTCAAATCTATGTATGCCATTCTGCCAGATGCTGTGGAAAGTAATCCCCAAACAGGAGGAAATTGCAGTGTGACCAAGAGCTTCTGTTCACCCTAAGCTGAACACAGTTTTCTCTAAAATTAAGGTTGACATTCAGGAAAGAATTTCTCTATTGATTATTTAACTAGAATAAAGAAAATTGAGTTGTGGGTGGGCCAGGACAGAAGTGAAGATTTTTCCTCTGTGACACAATGTGACAATTCAGAATAACAATAGAAGTAGAATTGCAAAATTAAAGAACCCTTCAAGTCATTCACTTTTCTATAATCTAGCACCTTAGCCAAAGACAGTTACCAGGAGTAGCTGTCATAGAGGCAGTGAACAAGATGAAGGACAACTTTGAATTAAAACACTTAGCTGTGAGCAGTACAGTCTCTTTGAATGCCATAAACTTAGGAGAGACCTTCTCCTGGGCAAAGTATTGTTATAGACTTGGTCAGAGACATCAATAAGGTCAACATTTCAGAAAATGGAAGCTCTCTCCTTCCCCTCACTACCTTGCTTTTCTTCAACAAATACTGAGCACCTTTCTAAGGTGAGTAATAAACTGAAAGAAACCAAGAGAGAAGCCATGCTTGGAGATTAGCAATTTTTACCCCAAACAAAGAAGATGAATGGGCAAGGCACAAACATCTCAGGAAGAATTGCCTAAGGGACATGGATGAATATAGATAATTATTAAGCCACAGAGTCAAAGACACATA
Organism: Tarsius wallacei; assembly: GCA_963574415.1. Classification (NCBI taxonomy): domain Eukaryota; kingdom Metazoa; phylum Chordata; class Mammalia; order Primates; family Tarsiidae; genus Tarsius; species Tarsius wallacei. Next base: position 4,669 of record CAUYQG010123577.1, on the reverse strand, counting down.
TGGGTACACTATGGTACTTCCAGAAACAGACGCAAAGAAGAAATCATAAATTACAAAATATGATCAACAGCACAATGGGAGAAAGCCATTGTGAAAAAATAAATGAATGAAGCCACTGTCAAAAAGGCACATCAAAAGCAGCAAAAATATAGGGGCATGGCTGGGGAAGGAAGTGAGATGAAACATAAACAGATCTGTTTCCTCGTTTTTCTCAAATTAGTAGTCAATTATATGACATGAAGAGGGAAATGTGAGTTTATCACTCTGACACTTAAATGTTTTTTATAATATTTTCTTACCTTAATAAAGTTCATTAGTTTCTTACTTAAATATATGTGAGAAATGAACTCACCATCCAAAATCAAAGGATGGACATGGAGACGTGGAGTGCAGCAGAAGCAAGACTTTAATGACGGTGTTGCAAGATTGGGTGTCTGGTGGGCAGGCGCACGGGAGCTGTTACAGTTAGTATATTTGTGCCTAGAACTCTAGTCCCTTCCCTGCTCCCAGAGGTTGGGTTCCACAGAGGTTACTATGATTTTCCAGACGTCTCAGGCATCAATTGGGTCACGTAATTAATTTATTTGCATGTTCTATTTGCTGATTGGTTTAGAGCTGCTAGAAAATTCCTTCATTTACATGACCTATTTGCTGATTGGTTTACAGGATTTCATTTTGATTCTCTCCAAAATTTGAACATAAAAGCCCCTCAAAGTGAAAGCCCATGAAAATGAGAACAAAGAAGCAGGAAGTGACAGCAAAAGCATTTAAACATGGCTCAGGGTTCATTCTGAAAATAAATTATTCTATTCCTTACAATCTATTTTTTGAAATCTGAAGTATTTCGTTTATTACATATCCTTTTCCAGTGTTTAAAATGAAGTTTCTATTGTTATACTACCTGAGTTTAAAATTGAACTTCATGACAGTGTCTATAAAACTTTTTAAAATTTTTATTTCAATAGCTTTAGAGGTGCAAATGGTTTCTGGTTACATGAATGCATTTTAGAGTGGTAAGGAGGTCTGAACTTTAAGTGTACTTGTTGCTCTCTTCCCCACTTCTCATCCTCTCCTTCTGGGTCTCCAACAGTTATTCTACCATTCTGAACACCTTTGCAGGCTTATAGCTTAGCTCCCATTTATAAGTGAGAACATGTGATAATTGGTTTTTCATTACGGCAAGACCTCAATTAGGATAGTGGTCTCCAATTCCATCCAAGTTGCTGCAAAACCATTATTTTATTCTTTTTTATGACTGAATAATATTCCATGGCATGTATATATTGCAAATATCTTCTCCCATTCTGTAGGTTACCTATTTGTTGACTATTTGCTGTGCAGAAACTTTTTAGTTTACTTAAGTCTCACTTGCTTATTTTTTTTGTGATATTTGCTTTTGGGGTCTTTGATACAAATTCTTTGCCTAAGCTGATGTCCAGAAGAGTTTTCCTAGGTTTCCTTCCATTATTTTTATGGTTCCAGGTCTTACATTTAAGTCTTTAATGTGTGTTGGGTTCATTTTTGAATATGATGAGAGATAGGGATTCAGTTTTATTTTTCATTTTTCTACGCATGGCTATCCAATTTTCCCAGCACCTTTTATTGAATAGGGTGGCGTTTCCCCGGTGTATGTTTTTATCTGTTTTGTCAAAAATCAGTTAGTTGTAGGTTTGTGGGTCTATTGCTGAATTCTCTATTCTGTTCCATTGGCCCGTGTGTCTACCCTTTCACTATACCATGCTGTGTTAGTTACTTTAATTTTTATTTTATACTAAGTTTAAGTAAATTAAAGTCAATGCTTCAGTTTAAAGATAGTATGCACAGGCTTCAAGTTCCTTACATCTTTGTAAAGACCTTGGAAATCTTCACTCTCATCCTTACAACAAGAAACAGCTGGAGAAACTGTAAGTTAGTGACTTCTTTAGACTTTTTGTGATCCATTTCTAGAGTCTTCTCCTTAACAAAGGAGCACTTTGCCAAAGCACAATTTAGAAACCTCAATCAGCAGGAAAAATTTAATTACTTCTTTCTTCAGCTCCCTTTAGTCTTCTGTTCTCATCTAAAAGGGGAAAAGTAGTCAACAGGGGACAACTTCAAGGAAATATACTGGGAACACTGGAGTCAGAGAAGGGTGTAGGAAACAGAAGGAAAAAAATGTCATGCCAATAGCAAAGAGTTTCAAATGCTTGTGAAGACCACAGCGCCCAGACACAGGCCAACTGAAAGAGTTAACACAGAATGCAACACCCACCACCACTGCACCAAGGAAGCCCCAGTATAACAGCCTTGGACTGTGACTACAAGACTGAATGCTCTATATGACAAAGCTGTCTCTGAGTGTCTGTACCAGAGGAAAGAAGCCCCAAAGCCATGAAGACAGAAAAAGATACAATTAGCACAACTCACTCATAGCAATGAATTGTCATAGTGAAGGCTTAATTCCTTACTTTCTATTCCTCAACACAGCATGCATTTTGGCTTTCAACAAACATTAGAAGACTTGCCAAAAGGCAAGAAAAAACAGTCTGTAGGACAGGCATAACCTAGCACTAAGTGGGAAGAAAATTTTAATACATTTCTTTAAAAGAAAACATTTTAATAAATGTCAGACTAGCATTGTTCCCACCGTATAGACAAGTTGTTTATCTCTATCAAAGGGACTAGAAAAGAGACTGACACAAAAAGGGTGAGTATTCCTTTCCCAGTACTCCAATAAGGAAGCAGATGTATGGGGAGGTTCCATGTGGGATATAAGGTGGAAGCATACAGAAAGAGTGGGATCTTCCCCCCTGCAGTTATCCTCAACTTAAAAGATTTTTCATCTGCGGTTAAATTGTTGCTGTTTTAGAAATCAGGTGTATGAATTGTCAGACCCAGAACAATAAAGTTGTCTTCTATAATAGCCTTTTAAAAACATATACTCAAATTTATTTATTCAAATACAATTTACTAATCTCAAAAAAATCTGTACTTTTTCCTTATTATGAATTTAAAAAATTTTAAACCATATTTGTGTCACATAAAAGCATTATTATTTTAGTTGTTCATTTAACAATTTTTTTCAGAATTAAAGCAAAAAATAGATGTGATATTAATGTACACGTTGTAAAACTCACACAAAATCCCTTATCTAATATACAAAGGCATGTTAATTTTACAGCTATTGTACAACTTTATTCACAAGTGTAAATCAATTTATGGAGTTGAATTGATAGGACCAATATTATTTGCTTTTTTCCATTTTAATTAATTTATTATTTTAAGATTAATATAGTCTGCTTGTTATTTTAATTTTTGAGTAGGCTTTATTGATTAGAGCAATAAGTCAAACAAGGGACTCGGTGAATTCAGAAGAAAATATTCTAGGTTAGTTAAACCATAGAGAGCGAGAATAAGAAGAGAATATCCACAGAACTGTGAGATGCTTGTCATGTTCTTAACCTCAGGAGTGAAGGAAATCAAGAGCATCTCAGACCCAACAGATTAAAAAATCAGAACCAAAGCAAGAGTTGCCTTAGTAACAAAAGTGTGATAGTCTAACTACAGTGTTATTTTTATGACAATGAGAAAAATCATATTCAAATGAAGTAAATAGTAATTAGAGGGAGGGTCTAGTAGAAAGCAATGGGAAAGAAATTCGGGAGAAGCTTTGCCTCAGACAAGAAATGAAGGCTAAAAAGGTATAATTTCAGGAATATATAAAAGGATTAATTTCAACTCAGAGCCTGAGTGTGTGGGTCCTCCTGGTTTGTTGTAGTTTACTTTCATCCTTGAAAAATCAGCATGGAGGCACATATGCACATACCCCCAAACACAAACCCCTATACACACATTTGCTTTTATTATTATGGTTATATAGTATATAAATTCGTATGTAATTTATGAAGCCATATATTATAACATTTTTAAAAGCTTATACTCAGGGATGATGAAATTAGGTGGATGGAACAGAGATATAAAATAGATATATCTAAATATACTTTGCTTTAGAGATTTATCATTGGAATTATGAAAATTTTATACAAAATTTTAAAACAGAATTACATCGAAATCAAAATTAATTTTAAAAAATCAAAAGCAAAACAAACCTAGTGTTGGAGTGACAGCAAATATCATATGAAAGGGAATTTTTCAAATTTGAATTAATCAAAATGGATATTTTAAGGGGATGGATGTGTGTCTTCAGAAGTTGCCACCAACTCTTCTCCTGAGATGTTAATTACACATGTTAGTCCACTTGATAATGTTACAAAGTTCATTAATACTGTGTTCTTTTTTTTAAATCCTCTTCTCTGTGTTTCATTTTCAATAGTTTCTATTATATCTTCAGTTTATTAGGCTTTTTAAAATGAGGTATCGATACCTGGGTCAAGATGGCGGCAACACAGGTAGAACTGTGAGATTCTCCGAATGTGAGTTCCCCAAAAAGTCTCTTGCCCTCCTTCCCCTACCCCACTGCCCACAGCTGGACGCATTGGTCCGAGGCTCAGGGACCCCCAGTCTGATGCAGGGCCAGCTATTGCATCCCGGGCTGCTCCCTCGCGGGTGGGAAGGTTCGGGTCTCAGCTCCATCCCTGACTGCATTGATCCCAGACTGAGCCTCCGGTCACCCTAGGAGGCTCTGGGCACCCACCCCTCGGAGGCACTGATTCCATCTCTGACTGAAGTA
>CAUYQG010123576.1:0-12565 GCA_963574415.1 Tarsius wallacei | reverse complement strand
TTGGTGTGGCAGTGGGATTTGAGGTCAGAATTAATTTGGTTAAAAGTGAACTAGAAGCAAAAAATGAGAACAATGACCAAAGAGTGCCCTTCCCAGAGAAGCATGGATGACAGAATTAAAACAAAATAGGGCACAAGGAATGAGAAGGTGGGTAGTTGTTTGATTTTAGGTACCTCCCTCTCTCCCCCCTCTCTTTCTCTCTTTTAGTGTGAGTAACTTTTGAGCATGTGTATTGTTTGAAAAAAATTAGTAGAGAGTAAGAAGTTGGTGATACAGTAAAGAGGACACAAGGACAAAGAAGATGGGAGTGGATGTAGTGAAAAGCACAGAGAAAGGTCTAACTTTGAAGAATAATGAAGTTGCCTCATCTTGTGAACCCACAGAGGCTGGGAGAATAAGTGCAGATGTAAGTCCTTCACAAGGAACAGAGTAGAAAGTTTAGGAAGGTTACATTTGATCTTTTCATTTACCTTGATAAGAGACAAAATTCCCTGCAGGGGAGTGAGGGTGAGGAATTGGAAGGAAGAGCACTGAAAGGAAGGAAGCAAGAGCACTGAAACAATCAATAACTGAATGGGAGCGAACACAATCAGCATCAGTTTAAAGAGAAACAGCTGAAATCTGAGAATGAAGACCAAACAACTACAGGGACACAATCAGTGCAGCTGCGTTGTCTTTTTAGTAGCACTCTGCACACCTGATGTAGAAAAGGAGCAGACAAATGGGAACTGATCCAGGATCCTGAACTTCTGAACTCAAGTGACCTCTGTAACAGTGGTAAAGAGATGTTGAAGGTTTGTGGCAAAAGAGCAACTCAGACTATCATCCATTCAATCTAGGTCAGGCAGAGAAAATGGCCAGGGGCACTAACAGAGAAGAAAATGAGATGATAAAGGGGCTAAGACACCATTGAGGTCAAAAAAGCAGAGACTACACACGTGAAGGCAAGAATGGGGATTTTAGAGTTTAAGACAAGACAATATGAAGTAATAAATTGCCTGATATTACTGGCACCATTGGATTAATCTCTCAAAGATGCACCACTATTTCTAGAAACATTCAATGTTATGGTGAAAAAGGATGTTTATGAAACATAAATCAGTACAGTGGAGATAGTCAATTAAGTTTGATACTATGAGTTGCTCATAATTTTTAAAGTTTAAATGAATTTTTCAAATAATTGGCATAAAAATAACTAGAATAGATTCAAGATTATCGCTATGACTTTGCAGTCATTTCCATTCCAAGAGGCTTTCTAAGATGAAGAGGAAAAGAAGGAGATTACAGCTGCCATGTTGTGAAGGCACAAGAACCACTTCCCTTCCCAGGCACCCTGGGAGAGTATTCAGCATTGAATGCTGTCAATAATCAAGTTGCCATCATAAAAAGTTTAAGATGCACTGAACCAGTCTCAGCCCTTCCTTTTACAACAAGGGAAGCTCATTCATCACCTATAGATTTATTTTCCTAATGACAATCAGTTCACAATAGGATTTTAGAAAAAACAATTCATTAAGGAATTGAGGGAAAGATAAACTGAAATCAAGGTAACACAGTGGAATAAGGTAGGAAAAGGTACATATTCAGGAAAAATGGTCAGAACACAAGGGATAAGAATGTTAAGGGGAAATTAAGAAAAAAAAAGACAAGTGAGGAATAGGAGACAAAGACAAAATAAGATTTGAAAAGAATACCAAGACAAATGGGATTAGTAGTAGAGACACTTCATAGAGAAAGATAAAATATAAATCATTGATCTTGCTTTCAAATTTAAAATTGCCAAATAAAACTATCAACATCCACAACAGTAGCCACTTACAGCCTATTAGCACGTGAATGCCAAATTCTGTCTTGAGTTCCCAAGTAAATAAGAGCAAGCAAACCCATCATTACATGAGTAAAAAGCACCTGGAGAGCTGAAGGGGCATGTTCCATTTGCTCAGAGACAAACTGCTGTTAAAATTTACTGTCATAATTATCACCCAAGCTTCTTTTCCAAACAGAGAAACTGTGAAAGCTACTGAAAGGCCAGCCATGACAAGGGGAAGAGGCCACATCTCCTCCTGGTGGCCAGCCCACCCAAAGACGGCATGTGTCCAGCTAGTTCCCTCCACACCATCAAAATAAACATTGGCAAAGTTGGCAACACTGGTACATGAGGGATAAGTTTAGACCCAACATCTGAATGACACACTGATCATAAAGTTGACAAACAGATGAGGAATCGAATTATGGGGAGAAAAAAGTCCATGTGGGAAAGGTTTCATGTGGCCAAGGTCTTGAACTCTGTGAGCAGGGGGTCTGACCTTGACCTTGCTTATGTTCAACCAGGCAAGCTTTTTTCAGCTGTGCAACTGGCTTTTTTGATGGCTGTAGCCTGGGTAGAGGTTATAAAGCATAGGCCATTTGAAACTTTGAGCTTAGTAGATTACAAAGCCTATCCATAGGCTTTCTCGGTAGATGAGCAACTGTTTCTGCATGGTAGGTCACACACCGCAGAGTCTACCTCAAAGACATAAGCCAGGCCAGTCACCCAAAGAATTTGGAGGGACCTACCTTTGCAAGCACAGGCATCCTCAGGATACAGGCTACTTGTCTTCGTGGCAAGCAGAGAAGTTTCTAAGGTCTGCCTGAGGCAGGGATTCAAGGACAGAGAAAAGAGTCTTCCCATATACTGACTTGGTAGACCTCAGGGGGTGAAAATAGATGTACTGCTTTTACACTGTAAGGTAGCTGAGGTCCACATGTACCCTGAAGCACTCTTTAGGTTCTTCTGTAATCTATCAGGAGCAGATCTAGGAAGGAAGGGTTGGATCAGGTGCCCTGGTGCTGTTCACAGAGGGTTCTGTGGAGAGTTAACTTTAACTCCTGTGGCTCCTTTATAGACTTAAGGGTCTCCCCCACCCACCCCACCAAGCACATGTTCTTGAGTTGGCTGTGGATTATTATATAGAAGGAGGGAGGAAAAAAATCTCCTTAGGGAGCTTAGGAACAAAGAAATGACATAAGAGGCAAGAAGAGAAATACAAAAGCAAAAGGAAAGTTATGATTATGAAGTTCTAAATATGCTGCATGGGAAAATAAGGTAATTCAGATACGTCCTGTGTAGGTGACTGAGATGGTGGGCACTGCAGATTTCCGAGCTTTGCATTAGACAGCCACATTTCCAGTATTCTTTGCTGAGACTATGTGTGTAGTCAGCTTTCCCCCTTGATGGTACATGCATGCTGATAAAGCTAGCCTCTTTGGACAAGGTTTCTCCCAATAAATGAACACATTCACTAACAACTGATGGGTGGCCTGGCAGGGCTAAAACCAGAAAGTTTCTCCATTGCTCTTCTCTCACTCAGCACCCCGAATGTCTGCTATGTTCAGCAACTACATCTAGCAAAGGGGTCCAAAGAGCATGTGCAGGGTCTAGAATAATTGCTTTAAAAACTGGGAAGTCCATTTGTTTTATAAAATTTGGTTGATCTGGAGCTGGCTCTGGAACTATCTTTGTGTCCCTCTTTCCTTTATATAGGAAGTACTGAATACAAGGGAGTATTTCAACTATAGAAGCTCAGAATTTATTCTTACAGAGGCCTGCTCAGGTGCAGCTGCTGAAGGAACCCAGTTCCACCTTTGGCTAAGGCCAAGAGAGTAAGAATTGAGAGATGACTTTAATTCAATGTTCCATAAGTATCTTAGACTTTGCAAACACCTTTCGAACTGTAATCTCTGAACTTTAACTTCACACTGAAGAAGACATGTCTATTCTGTTGACATTTTATCACTGATGCATAATGTATTACAATATCCTGATGATGTCACTTGATCATTGCAGAATCTCTGATAGGCTATGGAAACCACATGGCTGAACAGAAATTGAAACAGAAAATATAATAAGGAGTAAACATGGATCCTTGGGCCCAAAAGGGCCTTGGAGTGGATTTTACCAGTACACTGCTTTGACCCACAACAGAGCCTTCTGTCCACTAGTGGTCCTAAGAGGATGCCGTGTTAACTTTGAAGGAGTGGCTTCAAGAAGGCAGGAGTGGGACTGATAGACTGTTGCTCTCTTATCCCAAATGGGGCTAGCCACACCCCTGGTTAACCGCAGCTTAAGGATTAAACTCCAGTGGAAGAGAAGGTGGGAGAAGACTGAGGAACACGACTGAGGGGTGGGGAATCAAGGGGCCCTCCTGCTGTTTCCTCACTCGCTCTACTCCAAGAGGAGTTAGCTGACTGCTCACTTTGGTAAATCTGGAAGGATGAACAGGAAAGTGTAGTTCAGGGCCTTTCTTTCTCTCATTCATCATGGGAGCTAGCCTGCCCACAGAGGGCACACACTCTAACACAGGAAGGAAGAGTCATACCTGCAGTTTTAAGGGATAAGTTCAATTCAGGAGAGTGTTCAAGGGCTCTCTCACCTAAGACACCAAATCAGTCGGCCAGGATCTCCTGAATGCCTGTGCTGGACCAGGCCCTACGCCAGGTGCCTTACCCTAGGACCACAAGTGAGGGCCTCCTTAATATACCCAGGTGTGTCTTTTCAGTGGCCAGATATAATGTAAAAAAGAGATTTTCACATGTGATGCACAAATTTCATGACAAGGATAAAGAAGTGGTAAAAACAAGCAAATAAGGTGAAGTCTACATAAAAGGATGTAAAGAATAATCTAATTAAGACACAAAATCCAATATTTGATGAAATATTGTCTGAGGTGGGATTGACAGTAGTCGATATCTGCCTGGAGAAGGGGGGGCACACCTCATCGATAAGGGTACCTGCACAGTGAATATTTATATACCTAGCCTTGAATTGTACCCCACAATTTTAAATAAAAATTTAAAAAGGAGAAAAAAAAAAGAAATATTGTCTACTTTGTTTTCAAGACTACACAAAATCAATTTGTCACTATTACAAACGAATTGGCTAGGTGACATTTGTACATTTGGATGTTCCTTCATGGTTTTCACTTTCTAGAAAACTCAGAATTTCATGAGATCTAAATATAGGCAAAGAATATAATTTGATTTTTTAGAAATTCAAGAATAATAACAATAGCTAACATTACCATGTGCCCAGCATTATCCTAAGAGCTCCACACTTATTTTTTGTTTTAACCCACATAATAATCCTCTGCCAGATGATACATTTTCCTACAAGACAGGTGAGGAAACTGAGACCATGCCCCTGTTTAGCTGCCAAATCTACACTTGGGATCAGCAGGCCTTCCTCGTGGGAGTGGATGCACTGTTTGCCATGTCATTGCACTTTGCAGAGCACTCTTGGGGGACTCAACCCTTCAGCACTTGAATGAAATGAAAACTCTGTGGTGGTCCAATTTCCGAGCCCCAGTCCTTCACCTACAACACATGCAAGGATGTTGGCTACTACATGGTTTCCGAAGGCAAGCCACTGACAACAAACACTGTAAAACAGGAAAGTGGTCAGCATCTCGTGATTAGAGCCCTCTGATGCTACATCAAGCTGAGCCAAACTGCCTAAAATATGGTGAGAGAAAAACTTTGTTGCCAGGGTGTACTAATGCTGGGTAGGACTAGAATCAGACCCTGGGATTGGCTGCTGGTTTCAATACTTGCTGCCTGGTGACACTGGATGAGTGAAAGGGAGCAGCCTCCCTTTGCTTCAATTTCCTCATATGTAACAAGGAATAATAATAATACCTGTAACATAGAGTTGTTGTGAGGATCACATGAGATAACATATGTTAAGGACTTAGATCAGTACCTATTAATATTGTATAATATACATAATGCATAATATGTTTGGTATTCTTTCAGTTATATTTGCTAAGACAAAAGACTGTAGTATATAACAAAATGTTAGCTATGATTGAAAATTGATGGTAGGTTATGAAGTTACATTTATTTCCTCCTTCTATTTCCCTATATTTTGCCTATTTTTCCTACAATATCCATGTTATTAAAAATGCAAGTTGACATCACATTATTGCTTATTTAAAATAGGCAATCTCTTGAGATTCCCTGTAACATGTAATGAACACAGCATGTTGGAAAACTGAGGCAGACTGTAAGCAACCTGGTGGTGAAATAACCCAACAGTACAACATAGAAGGAAATAATTCTGGAGCAGTATATAGGAAATTACTGTGATGAAAGAAGCTTGACCATTTTTAAAAAGGAACTGATTTGATTGACCAAAAACATATTGACAGAGTACAATATAAACTGATTGAAAATAAGGAACCAATATTTAATATTCACATCAAATGTCCCTTTTGGGGAGATATAGTTGCCAAAAAATTAATAACTTCTGGTTTATCTGTAAAATCCAGTCTCTATCTAATAAAACTGGCATAAGTTAAGTTATAACTACCTATATACAATTTTGTAAGTTGAACAGAACTCCAAGTTATTGTTTCACAAAATAACCTCACTGTGTAACCAAAGGTACATCCAACCCATTCTTTTCCTGGACTTTCCGATCTACAAGGACTGCGTCCATGGTGACTTCACCATCATCAACTCATTCTACCTGAAAAAGTCCTGAAACCTCTTCTCCCTGAATTTCTCTTCCAGTACATTAGCACACGCTCACACAATGAGGACATTGTTCATACCTCTGCAGCTCACTAGGCTTTATGCACTCTCTTGATTCTTAAAATTACTCCTGAAGAATTTCTTCTCCTTGTATCCTAGAATTTGCTCAACTGCCTATTGATGCATTATTTCTGAAGAGTTCACTGAGAGTGAGCTGTTTATTTTCAGAGTTTACTCACCCAAACCTCTTCAAGATCCAGGCCATTAACCATGATGAAAATCAGTGCTTAACTTTTTTCACTTTTTTCCTGTGTATCTTTTCCATGTGCAGAGCTTCCTTTGAAGTTAATGCGCCCTCCATGTGGAAGGGATTCCAACTGATACAAAACAGAATGAGAACCGAGCCTGCCATCTATTTCTCACATTCAAGGACAAAAATACACAAACACAAGGAAAAGATACCTCATAATTGTCAAGGCCTGAATACAACTTGGCTATTTTACTAAAAATAATCCAGAGCACTTCTTTAAGAGAGGACTTTGGTGTTAAAAAACAAAACAAAAAAAACCTTTGGTAAATATTTATTATTTAATAGAAAATTAGTGGTCACCTTGTATGTGTCATTGAAAATACAAGAATAAACAAACAAACAGAAACAAACAAACAAAAAAGTCAGGCACAGTGACTCAAGCCTGTAATCCCAGCACTTTGGGAGGCTGAGGCGAAAGGATTGCCTGAGTCCAGGAGTTAGAGACCAGCCTGGGCAACTTGGTGAGACCTCATCTCTACAATAAATCAAAAAAATTAGCCGGGCGTGGTGATGCATACCTGTGGTTCCAGTAACTTGGAAGGCTGAGGCAGAAGGATCATCTGAGCCCAGCGAGTCGAGGCTGCGGTGGCCATGAACATGCCACTGCACTCCAGCCTGGGCAACAGAGTAAGACTCCAACTCAAAAACCAAAACAAAACAAAATACACACAGTCTGCAGCCTTCATGAAGGGCTTCATGGGGAAACAGAAATGAAACAAAGTTTTGCCCAGATAAATGTAAAGTTACAATTGTGGTTGATGTTGCCAAGAAATGGTTCAGTGGTTAAAAGAATTCTGACTTGCAGAGGGTATAAGAAAAGGTGTTCTTGGAGTTTTTAGCATTTGAGCTAAAATCCAAAGGGTGTGGGGTGGGAGCGTGATAGGGTGGCATACTCAGCATAGCCACCATGTATAAAGCAAGAGACAGCTTATGCAGGGTGAGCCCCGAGAGGAGGAAAACCGTGCTTGGCCATGGAGTTCACGTGAAGAAATGTGGTCCCTATGCTGAGAGAAATGGGAAGCCTTTGGCGTGTTTAACGTAGGGCAGCAACATGAGGTGTGCATCATGAGGCCCTCCCCATCTTGGGGAGGAGATTAGAGAAAGGAGAAAGTATAGGGAGATCAGAGTTGAATGTACAGAGAACCCTAAATCCTAGAAGACGAGAACCTTGATAAGAGTGGGGGAAGTGAACATACAGAGAAGTGGACAGATTTAGGACCATTTAGGAAGAAAAATGAGTATGATAATGATAAACTGAAGATGGAAGATGAGAGAGAAGGCGGCATCGAAGGTGACTCGGAAGGTCTGAGTTTACAAAAGTAAACAGATTGCGGAGGCATGTTCACTGAGAGCAGGAAGACTGTTAGCCAGGGATGGGTCCTAAGCTCAGCCTGGATGTGTCAAAATGTGAATATGTGAAATCCACCACTGGCAACAAAGAAGTTGAGATCAGATACACACGTCTGTCAATTGTTGTTTGTGGATGTAACTGAAGCTGTAGGTGTGGGGGGAAATGACTTACAATGAGTGTCCAAGAGAGAAGAAAAGAGGAGCTGGGACTGAGCCCTGCGATGTCAGCGTGTAATGTCTGGATGGATAGGACGAACCCGTGACGGAGACAGAGGCAAAACTAGGAGAGCTCAGAGAGAAAACATGACCTTGTACCCACAGAAGCCAATGGAAGAAAATGTTTCGGTAAGGCAGAAGGACTGAAAGGTGAGGGAAAGATTAAAAGTAAAAAAAGTTTCCAGGTTTGGAGGTTACTGAAGAGAGAATATTCAAGATATTTAGCAACTACTAAGATACCATCCTAACCAATCCACAGGGCTGCTGGGGTCACAGTGCTGATACAGGGTACTGGAGGCTCCCCTCTGTTCCAGGTTTCTGCCTTTGATTTCTGGATAGAAGAGAGTTGAAGAGATTCTGAGAGAGGAGCTTCAGCATCCCTGAGGATAGACAGGCACTTGCAGGAGCAACCAGTTGTGACTGGTACAAAAGCATTACACATTAGAAAAAGCACGATAGCTCTACTCAGGCACACTGACTGAGAAACGTCACCAGGTGTCATCAGTGGCTCGATGGAGAGGGAGAGCAACTAGATTGGAATGGGTTGGTGACAGAGTTAAAGTTTTCCAATGCAAATCTGATCTCATATGATAAATCATTTTCTCAACATCTTCTAGATGCAGGGAAAAAAGTTGTTAATTTTTGATACCAGAAAGTTAAAAGTTATGGTAAGAAAGCATGGACTTTCTGAGTTTCACTGAGTAAATCTCTTCCTCAATTATAAATTTTAAAAAGGGGATGGGGACAGAAAGAGGCAATCATAGTATATCCCATCCCATCGTAGAACTGTTGTGAAAATTCAAAGAGGTAGTCCAAAGGACAGTGCCTGGCACAGAGAAGGCAATCAAGAAGTGCCAGCAGCTCTACCAGTTGGTCTACTGAGATAACAAGTAAAGTAACAGTGGGAATTCTTGTAGTCAGAGTTTATTTTCTAGCTACTATTTTGACTTCTTTCCAAAACGTATTTCAATAAGACAATTCTTTCACCAAGGAAACCCTATTCACTTTTAATCATCAAACTACCCACATTCAGTAAATATTCCACTCGGTAAATAATGAAGGCATTAGTTCTAACCCAGAAGATTACTTCAAACTGCTGGTATTATTAAATTAGAGGAGTAATGGGAGCTATTGGTTGAGTTAAAGTTTTCTGGTACAATTCTAAAAATTCAGGAGGACAACTTTATTAATACCAATAATAAGAATAATATCTAACTCTGAATATTTACTATGAGAAGTGCGCCCTTCCCGTGGGTCCCTCACAGTCTTCCCAACAGCCCTATGAGATACGCACTGCTGTTCTTCCTCACTTATCTCTGCATACCGTGAGGCACAGAGAAACGACACCTTTTGGCATGAACAGTTCAGCTGGCAAGTGGGGACTCAAACTCATCTCAGATGCCAGACCTGTGCTATTAAACACTGCTCTGTATTTTCAGAGATGAAAAGACAGGCATCACTATAGATTTTTTTGTTCTCATTGGATAAAAACTGTTCTTTGACATACAGGAATTGGTTACATTTTCATAAATGACACCTATTAGAAAAGTAAAAGATTGCAGAGGTTCAGGACCAGAGCACTGTGATGAAAGAGTCACTCAGCTTAAAGAGTCAAAAGAGTACCAAAGCATGGGAAAGGCCAAGACCTTACAGTTGATTCCTTGCCCCACCATGGAGTCACATGGCCTTGGAGAAATCACAACAGCTTTGAGCCTGTTTCTCAGTTGCCTCAGTCATGGGGCTGATACTATCAAGACCATAAGGTCGTTCTGAGGATTAAAGAAAATAATGAAGTAAAGTGCTTAGAACAGGATTTGTATATAAGAAATGCTTCTTCCTATTAGCAATGTATATTATTATCCATCAAAATGAAGATTACAGTAGATATACCATACACACTGCCTGATACAAAACAACCATGCAATAAATTGTAGTTCATATTATGATTATGATTATTAAAATACCAACTATGCCAGAGAATGACAGGTAGAAGTATACACACCTATAGCAGTTTCTGGGCAATATAGCACTCCAAGGGACAAAAGGAGTCCATCCATGATACTATTTTAATGAATAATAAAGAAGCTCCAGTAATCCACATAGCTCTCTTTCATCTCCCAACATCACTGTCTGAATTTAGCACTTACATCACTTTGTTCTGAATTACTTGCACTTATGTTTGCTGTGCTTTCATTATTCCAGTAAGATTATAGCTTACTGGTTGAAAGTGCAGACATTCTTGGTTTGTAGATCGTTCTGCCATCTGTTAGCTGTATGACTTTGGGAAAATTACTTAATCTAGTTTTTTCTTCTAAGAATTAGAACTAATAATCCTAAATCAAATAGATATTTTGAGTACTGAGATGAATGGACATCAAGTACTCATCAGAATGTCTTGCATCTAGTGAATATTCAATAAGTAGCAGCTATTATCATCAAGTAAAGATCAACTGTGCTTTTTACACTCCTTTGGAGTATTTATATCGCCCCTAGATCACAGGTTAGTCAATAAGTTATTGGCCCAACAGTTCTAAACCAGAGGCTGTTTGTAAATGTGTAGCAGGTTTACTGTAAGCTTGTCTTCCAATGTCGGGGAGATATCTCCTAAGTAGAGGTCAAGGATGATAAAGGAAGAACTCTCCCATCTAAAACAATAGTAGCACCTGCTGGAGTTCACACATAATTCATAATTTTGTGGTTAGCTCTAACTGTTAATTGAGCGTAAACCAGTTTCATTATAAGACTGGAATTTACTACATTCAGAATCACATTCCAGAGCTACGTGTAGTAATTTTTGTGATGACATATATATTTAGATGGGAAACTTAAAACAGTTCAGCAAGCCTGAAAATGGTATTTGTGGGTGAACACCAATTATATTTTTATTTTTATTTATTTATTTATTTATTTGAGTTGGAATCTCACTCTGTCGCCCAGACTGGAGTGCAGTGGCCGTTCCCGGCCACCGGAGCCTGGACCTGCTGGGCTCCGGCGATCCTTCCGCCTCAGCCTTTCAAGTAGCCGGAACTACAGGCGCGCGCTACCACACCCGGCTAATTTTTGATTTATTGTAGAGATGAGGTCTCGCCAAGTTGCCCAAGCGGGTCTCAAACCCGCGGGCTCAGGCAATCCACTCACCTCAGCCTCCCCAAGTGAGGGATTATAGGCTGAGCCACCAAGCCCGGCTTATATTTAAGAACTATCAGGGCATGGTGGTTCATGCCTATAATCCTAGCACTTTGGGAGGTAGAGGCGAGATTTCCTGAGCCTAAGGGTTCGAGACCAGCCTCGGCAACTTAGCAAGACCTCGACTCTACAATAAATCAAAAAATTAGCTGGGTATGATGGTACAAGCCTGTAGTTCCAGTTACCTGTAAGGCTTAGGCAGAAGGATCGCCTGAGTCCAGCAGATCAAGGCCGCGGTGGCCATGTGTGTGTCACTGCACTCCAGCCTGGGCAACAGAGTGAGACTTCAACTCAAAAAAAAAAACAACAAAAAACTGACTTTTTCCTCTGAAGGACAAAAATGTGCAAAATTTATAAGCAGCTTTAGGAAGCTTTTCTGTCTTCTCAATAAATCCTGCTTTCTAAAAAAAAAATAATAAGCAGCTTTAATATATTCTAGCATCTCCCCTCTGGATGTTAAACATCACAGCTTGAGTTATTATTTTATAGAACATTTACATATCTTGCTATTTAATTCCAGATTTTAAAATATTTACCTCTTTTATTAATTTGATAATTTTTTGCTGAACATCTGTTGTGATCAGACTCTATGTTAGACGAAGAGAATACAACAGCGAAAATGGTAACTACTGCCTCTGATCTAACTGAGCTTCCAGCCAAGGGCGGGTGGGGGTGGGGGGAGGAGACATCCATTAAAATATGAAACCTAGCCGGGCTCGGTGGCTCAGCCTGTAATCCCGCGCCTTGGGAGGCTGAGGTGAGTGGATTGCCTGAGCCCGCGGGTTCGAGACCCGCCTGGGCAAGCGAGACCTCATCTCTACAATAAATCAAAAAAAAAAAAATCAGCCGGGCGTGGTAGCGCGCGCCTGTAGTTCCAGCTACTCAGAAGGCTGAGGCGGAAGGATTGCCGGAGCCCAGCAGGTCGAGGCTGCGGTGGCCGGGAGCGGCCACTGCACTCCAGTCTGAGTCAGAGTGAGACTCCAACTCAAAAA
Source organism: Tarsius wallacei (assembly GCA_963574415.1). Classification (NCBI taxonomy): domain Eukaryota; kingdom Metazoa; phylum Chordata; class Mammalia; order Primates; family Tarsiidae; genus Tarsius; species Tarsius wallacei. Next base: position 1 of record CAUYQG010123576.1, on the reverse strand, counting down.
A
>CAUYQG010123575.1:0-11044 GCA_963574415.1 Tarsius wallacei | reverse complement strand
TAGTTCCAGCTACTTGGAAGGCTGAGGCGGAAGGATCGCCGGAGCCCAGCAGGTCGAGGCTGCGGTGGCCGGGAGCGGCCACTGCACTCCAGTCTGGGTGACAGAGTGAGACCCCAACTCAAAAAAAAAAAAAAAAGAATGAGCAAACAGCATCATTATCTAAGAACAATTTCTAAGTTTTGGGCTCATTTTCCTGCCTCAGGAGAATAGAAACAATGATTAATAAGAAGCCTTGGGAGTCACTGTCTCCACTACCATAAAACCTTGTAGCAAACTGTGATTCAATACAACCTCGCTGAAACATACAGGGAAGCTGTTCACCTTCCTAACAAACCCAGTTAAAGTTCTGTTAAAGGACAGGGATCTGAAATAAGTCCTCCCAGACCCTGCCATGTTGTACAGTGGCACCCTAAATCACCCCTCACAGGATTTACTCATCTCTGAAGAGATACAGACAAGGCAATAAAATGCTGTTGTCTCAAATGCCTGCCTCTCCCTACAGCAATCCTGTACCACAATATTATGTGTTTACAGGCCGCTAATAAGACATAAAATCTAATCTGATTCTGTGGGAACAAAGCCCTGGATTCCCTCAAGGAATTAAATAAATGCAAAGTTGCAGGGCTTATTTAGTGGGATGAAGCATAAAGACTGAAACTCAGACAAAGGAAGGGACAGAAAGAACTTTGCCTCTGAGGAATATCTGCAACCAGGTGGGATGTGGCTCTTGGCATACAGTGAATGAGATAAGCAATGTCCAAGGGCAAACCAGGAGAGCTGTTTTGCTGGCAGATATCTGACTCCTTGCACATTATCATTCTGGAGAAGCCAAGAAGCTCCAGTTAAATTAACTTAGGCCTCTTGAAGACACAAATAAATTTATTTTGACCCCAGGCAAGAGCAATTGCCAAGCCAATTCCTCAGACTAGGTGTTTTGGCACATTTCTTTCTGCTACTACAGTCTTACATAACCCCAGCTGTTGCATTAACACCTGCAGCTGTATTAGTCACAGCTTAGTCCTTCACCGGGTATGTGGTCCCACTACCCTTTTCCAGGAAGGGAAACTGAGTCATAGCATATCAACTGGCTTCCCAAGCACATGCTTAATGTGTAGTGAGACCACAAATGAATTCAGGTTGCCTGCCTCCTTCCTAGTCACCTCTTCTCATGGATGAATCTCAGCATGCCCACCCTTGTTGCTCTTTTTCCTTCCACCTGAAACCAAAGTTGAAGGGCTTATTTAGTTGATTAAAACATAAGACAAGTACATTTGATCCTTTAGAGCCAACAGCAGCTTCTAGTTGTCTTCCTTCCAAGAAAAAGGGAGGTTAAGGAGGAGCATGGAGCAGAAAAAGGTAGGACTGGAAAGAGGTGGCTCTCAATACTAGGACTCACCTTGGAGCTGAGGTCCTCTCGTCGGTTTCCTGCCTTACTCCTGCGTAGTTTGATGGAGGGGGATCTCAGCAGGTTTTTGATCCGGCTGGTAATGGTTGACCCTTCCACAGCCATCATGAGGAGGAGCCCCGTGGGACAGTCCCTGGCCCAGTCCTGTGTCTTGTCTCAGAAGCTGCACTGCCTTCCCACTCCACAGGGCCTTCTAATATGCCCTTTCAATAACCTGAGACGGCAGGGACCACCTTAGTTCCGTCTAGTTAAGCCTGCAGTTTTACCGCTAGATACTGCCCTCTCCTTTTCCTTTATACCACCTTCAAGCCCTGCACGGTTTATCCCAATGTCGTAAGCACAGACTCAAGAAAAAGAAGAAAATCCTGAGCCGCGAATAAATGCCAGGCCCACGCCTGCCAGAGGCGTTTAACTAGAGAGACAAGATGGGATGGGCCCTAGTAGGGCTAGCGGCCGGTCTGGTCCCCGTTAATGCCCAACTGTTCCCATGGCAACTGCTGTGGCCAAGGGAGGAGGCCGGCGAGACCACTGGGGAAATCCGCAGGGGGCCTGGGCACCTGCGGTGGCGGTCGTGGGGACTCGGTGCGGCGGGGCTCGCTGTGGCCCAGCAACTCGTCCTACCAGGGGAGCCTCCCTCCCCCACCCGCCTGCCCTCCGGAGCTCGCTCTCCGCCCTCCACAGCGGCTCTGGACCTTTCTCTCTCGCCCGCCTCAGAAGCCCTGCTACTCGTCAGCGCCCCCGCTAGGGCCCAGCCTCACCAGCCCCGGGGCGCGAGGGCCACCCGGCTCACAGCGCCCTCGGGCATCGCGCTCGGCAGTTTCAGCTCCGCCGCAGCAGCGGCAGCAAGCAGCTATGGTGGCACGAGCGGCTCAAAACGCGAACTACCGCCTGGGCCAAGCTACGGGCTGGGTGGGCGGGGCCGACGCGAGGAGGTGCGGCCTGCAGCCAGGAGGGCGTTTCCAGAGTGGACTAACAAGGTTTAAGGGGGCGGAGCCAATGAAAGAGCCTAGGAAGCAGAGGATTTGGGCCTCGAGAACCACGGAGTCATTCCGCACAATGCAACTGCGGGTACCACTCTCAGTGGAAGGTCAGAAGAACATGGCTTCAGAATTGAGAACCAAGCCTTTTATGGTATCATCAGGCCTAGCCCCCCAGAGAATCGCACTTCTTAAAGCCCCAAGACGATAACCACGCCCCCAGGGTGTTCACGTTGGCATTTGATAGGCCCTGGGGCCACAGCCGAAATTAACGCCTGGCTCAGAATTACAAGATTGAGGTACAGCCAAGAAACTGCTCTAGTCGTCCTCAAGCGTTGGGATTTTTAAAGAAGTCGAAATAGCTTTACGTTGATCCACGTGGGAAGGACTCTTCTGAGTACCCAGATTCAATCGCAAGAAGTGTTTTGAACTGGGTAACCTGATTGGTTAAGATGAATGAAATGGGACGGAAATGGTTGCCTCGAAGAGCTTTAAGCCTGGGCGGGAGGTATGGGAAGGGAAGGGAAGACTAGTGGATATACTGTTCCCTGGTTTTTTTCGTGTTCTCACCCAAAGTTAACTAGGACTTTGTTGCTCCAGATCGTTTCCTTGCTCCTGTCAAAATTCAATTGTGAATCCTTTTCCCTAGAAGTGTTACTTGCCAACGTCACTGTCAAGCTCTCTGACACCAGATCGAGTGATATAATTTTTCTACCTCATGGCGGAAATGCAGATATATCATTACATATTAAGCCTAAGAGTTTACTTCCTAGGAGCCCCAGAATTCTCCTGGGTACTGCTACAAGAAATTACCTTATGAAAGAACCTAAGCCAGAAAAGACTTGGGTGTCTCACCCTATCCAGCTCTTTGGAAGACATGTTAGCAAGAGGTAAGAACCTCTAAATTCATTGCTGTGGGTCCTTGTACAGCCAAGTGGCAAAGCAGATATTTGCGTGTGTTGTAGCCACGTATTAAAAATAACGTATGTAAAGTTCACAAGTTGACATGGAGATCACAGATGTTATCCCCTAGAACTGGCAACAGCATGTGACCTTCTCTTTAACCATGCAATGCAGATGTGATGAAACATAAAATGGGATTTTCAAATGTATTTCCCAAATCCGAAGGAAGGCAAGAGCCATTAGCCACAACAGTATGAAACGGTTCCTTCAGCCCTTTGCTAGTCTGTGATTTGACCTCTGCATTAGAGTAAAAGCTAATACTAATAAATGGTGCCACCTGGTGTCTTTAATTGTATGCTGCAGATCTCAGCAGCTGTCATCTCCACCCATAAAACTAGAATAAAAATGTGCCCATAAGAGTTGTCCCTAATCCTCTCCAGATCATTTTTGTATCCACTAGCAGTTTTCTCACTTACCTAACCCACTCATGGTCAGGTAAACGAGTTTACAAAGTGTCATTCATCATTTTTTTGTCCAAAGCTACCTTGGTTTATCCCCTGAGAGAAAATGTTCCCCCAATTACCCTTATCTGAAGCTGAAGAGGCAAATCGCAATTCCTGCTTTCCATGTCTAAGATGATTTAGATGAAAAAACGGAGAGCAGTGTAATCAGGGGAATTTCTTAAGTCTGAAATCTGGATACTTCTAGTCTAAGGTCAAAACCACACATTTTTAATTCTTCACAAATCAGTCTAACCTTTGTTGTCTAGGTACTATGCCAAAATGGGAATAGGCTGTAAGCTATTCCTATTCTTCAGGAATTAATTCCTCAAAAAATATACACTTCCAGGCCAGTGTGAATAGGAGCGTTATTCACCTTTCCCCACTAAAACTAAATAGTCATGCACCACATAATGACATTTCAGTCAATGACAGAGTGCATGGTCTATGATTATAATATCATATTTTTACTGTCCCTTTGTATGTTTCAATACAATTGTTACAACTGCCTATAGTATTCAGTACAGTAACATGCTGTACAGGTTGTAGCCTAGAAGCAAGACTATATCATAGCCTAGACATGTAATAGGCTATACCATCCAAGTTTGTATAAGTGAATCATAATAGTCTATGATGTTTGCATAAGAAAATCACCTAGCAACGTTTCTCAGAATATATCCCTGTCATTGACACGCAACTGTGCCTGCTATCACATCCTCCAAAATGTAGTGGACCCTTATATAAGTATTTAATCATCCATGTACTATTTCACTTTTCATTCTGCTGTTATGTCCTAAACATCTATACACGATGTTTGTCAAATTCTAAAATTCTAGATGTATGGGAACAGATGTTACATAGTTGTCTGTTTAGCACTATGCTCATTAGATCAAATTGTTAGGTTCACTCTAGGCTTAACATGCAAGTAAGTTATAATTGTAAGATTCTGGAAAACTAACAGGCTAAATATTTGCTCATTAATTCAAATATTTATTGAGCACCTTTACATGCAAGGCACTGTGAGACAGCTGAGACCAATGACTACAGTTGGGATCCAAGACTGCTTTGATATCCAACTCATTCCATGGTTTAGCTTTCCCAACCTGCACGCACACCTCCATCACTATTACTCAACACTTATGTGCCTCGGTAGAGCAGTTCAGTCATGTCTAATGTATTAGTTATGCCTCAGTTTAAATGTTGTATATATCAAATTACTTCTATTTCAAAAAGGCGTTTTTAACTGAACTTTTTCTCCACCTGGAAATATGAATACTTTTAATTTTCTCTGCACCCAGTCATTCATATCCATGTAAAATTTCATTAGTAATAATACAATGTCATGGAAGTATTGATGCCCTTAGAGCACTTTCTTGAAAACCAACAATTTTGTGCAAGAAATGTATTGATTCTTGGTTATCAGCCATTCTCTATAAAAGAACCTGAAAATGTGCCACCACTGTGCATGTTTTTTTTTTTTTTAATCTGGGAGTAAGGGACAAGAGTTATCATTATTTTCTAGATCCATCTTCAAAGTGTGTATTTATCTCTCAATTTGCCCTATTCCATTTCAAATATCTCAATCAGTAAAATTAGGGGAAAAAATCATCTGTACTATTAAACTTTGCCCAAAATAATATATGGATCATCTGCCTTTTGTGTGTGTTCAAAACATTTTCAAACTTGTTATAGAAAGGCCTAACATCTGTTTTTCATCCATGATTCTTGGGGGGAAAAAACCACCGCATTTACTATAAAATTATACAAAGTGAGCAATTTGCACAAAGCTTATATAACTGGACTTGATCTGCTAGTGGTCATAAACAGAGCTCAATGTCTAAAAGAATCCTTTAAACTTTTTTGTAAATTATGAAACTACTGGGGCTGGGCATGGTGGTTCATGCCTATAATTCCAGCACTTTGGGAAGCTGAGACAAGAGGATTGCTTGAGACCAGGAGTTTGAGACCAGCCTGGGCAACATAGCAAGACCCCATCTCTACAAAAAAAAAATCAGTAAAATTAGTCAGATGTGGTGATGTGCACCAGTAGTTTTAGCTACTCAGGAAGCTGAGCAGGAAAGATCCCTTGAGCCCAGGAGCCCGAGATTACAGTGGACTATGATCACACCACTGCACTCCAGCCTGAGCAACAGAGCAAGATCCTGTCTCTAAAAAATAAATAAATAAAAATTATGTAACTACTTGCCTTAAGAGGACCTACTGTCCTCAGTCACTAAGATTGTGTTTCAGTCCCGTCATTCCCCAGGGTAACAGATAAACTGTCTTGTACACACTGGTAGTATGAGGTTAGCCTTTCTTCATAGCCATCAAGTTGTACAACATTTTGAAACCTCCATGTAAAACATGGTACAAGGATTAAAACACCAAAATAATTTCTATAATAAAACTACTTTAGTGACACTTCTCTCAAACATGTCTTATGGCATTAGAATTCTATACTCCAACTTGGCACAAACCTCCCAACACGAATTCCTGCTTTCACTGTTATAACTGATTTATTTCAGGTTTACACATTCTGCCTTTCAATCACCAAACTTCTTCTGTTCTTAGGTTTCTAAAAAAATAGTCACTTTTCAAAAGCAGAAAAGGAAAGATATATATATATTTAATATATAAAAGAAAAAGCTAAATCTGACATAATTATATTCTTAAAAACATTCCATTTATTTACAGATGTATAAAAAGGCGAATTATCGGTCTACTGAGATCATGCTTCTTATAGAGTTAGGGTGACAGCTCACCATCTTCCAGGTTCCTCAACTCCTCACACTTCAATCTTTCATCATCACACATGTAATTTTCATAGATTAGTTTCCCCTGGGGTAAGGTTAAAGGGTAGGAGTTTTTGGAGATTTCAGATTTCTGTCAAGACTGCAGGACTGTTCTGAAGACTGAGCCCTCCTCGAGTTATCCCTGACGACATCTAATTCTAAGAGGTCTTGAGAACACTGTATCTTAGGGGTTTGTAATGACATCTGCAGCCTTTCCACTAAATACCTGGAATCATGCCTCATTTCCATCTTTGTACATCGCTCATAAACAGAGTCAAATATCCTCCAATCAAGAATTACTACTTGTTTGTCTATCTTCTAAAAAAAAAAAAAAAAGTGTTCTGAAGCTAAAATGGTCCTTCTTTTCCTGAGGATTGTTTACTCACTTGCCTGCTCCTGGGCTGACCTTCAAAAGCCACAAGAGCTTGAGAAGTCACGAAATGTGGGAAAGAGACAAGTAAGGAAATAATGGGAAACTGCTATACCTGGATTAAAGTACTAACATCTCTAAGGACAATTATTAGCAGGGGGGACAGGTCCTGGACTCATTGGCTAAGGCATTTAATGAAATCTGCAGGGTAAAGAGTGGAAGGGATAAGGAGAAGCTGAGGAGCACTCTTTACCTCCTTCAAGCCTCTTCAGTAACCTTTAGGGGAGGAAAGATTAAGTGCTGATGAGCAGGTCTAGAAAGGCAAGCAGCACAAAACCAGCAAGATTTGCTCACACTGCAATTGCAGAAGTTTTTCCACCCTTTTCAATCTGTTGATTACCAGAGTTAACAGGAAGGGAACCAACCATGGAAGTAATAATTCACTGGCTAGATCCATTCCAAAGTTGGTCTCAAAACCTAGGTCTAAAGATATGCTGAGTGGGTTTTGGGTTAAAGAAGATGGGATGTAGGAGAAATAGCATCACCTAGGCACAGCCCAGGCACTGGAAGCTCTTGTGTTAGTGTTTTACAACACAAGCAAATCCTGTCAATGAAGACAGAACAGGGGTTACATTCCAAAATATAATTATTTAAGAAAGGCAAAATGCAGCAGCTAAATCCCCAGTCTATACAGTTTCAGAATAGTGATTCTTGCCCCCAGGAGTTTCCAAGAGACCCCTCAAGTGCACCGTGATTATTTACAAACTAGATAGGAAACATCATTTCTATACTCAATACAAATCTCATCTTCTAGGTTGAAAACTTCAGCCTTTGAGAAATCTATGAAAACAACTATACAAAAATATAAATATCTTTATCTTTACAGACTGTCAGTCCTTCATACCCTGACAGCTAATGAGTGAAAAAGTTCTACAGATCATTGAATCCATGGTAGCAGATAAAAAATATATCTTGTGATTCAAATACTGCCTTATTTCCCTGGTAAAGAGTGCCTACTGTGACTTTTCTTTCCTTTACATCCTGTGCAGGTAATAGTGAATGAAACCTTCAAGCACCAGGGGGCTGGTTTGATTTAGGAAATATCCAGCCCCATATTTTTTTATTTTGGCCATTGTCTCTGATCTGGGGAGAGAAATGCTTTAGCTGTCTCTTGAGTTACATGATTTGTGAAAGGGGTAGGGCTCCCTCTATGCCTGCCTCCAGGATGCATATCCCCAGTAAAAATCCCTGGCACTGTGAAATAAACTTTCCAATACCCACAAAGACAATAAGGGAGAACTATTTTTTTTTAAGATCTCAAAGTAATTACCTTAATAATAAAAGTTAAAAGCATCCATACTTTACCAGAAGGCTTGCATTTGTAATTCTGATTGATAAGGTGAGGGAATGGGAGCTACTTGAGATATGAAAAAAGAGAGACACAAAGTCCTTCACTTTGGTATTCCATGGTACCCATCCTCTCTCTCCCTATTCTTGAAAACTCAACTAAAAACTATCTCTTTTGGATCCCTTTGCACAAGTGCATCTCATTCCTTAGATTTCAGACTTAACCCAACAGCTATCAGCTACAGTTCAGTCCATAGCAACTCCAAAGTCGCAAGCAGCTTTTTTTCTTGGGGGGGAAGAACCAGGAACCACTATGGAGCCAAAATCTTGTTATGAATTCCTTGGGTAAAAGGGGCACCTCGTGTTCAGTAATGGATCACATCGTCTAGAGGATGAGAGGACCCAGCACCACAAGTGAGGTAACACATTTTAACATGATCAGATTTTCATAGTACTTCTTATACCATGGTCAGTACCCTAGCCCCTTTCTCCATCATTATCCACCGCATCATCAAAGTCAAGGATCAAGGTTCCAAGACACAAACAGATGCCTGAAGAGAAAGGAGGTGAAATTCAATTTCCCCTCATAGCCTGTCTTCTGCCTGAGGACAAATAAGTTCATTTCCCTGCAGAACTTGGTGAAGCCCCAGAGTTGCCCAATTTAGCCACAACAGGTGCCAATGTAGGCATCACTTTGTTCTCCCGGCCTTCCTGGTCACTCCCTGTTAAGTTCATTTTGTGTCCAACTGACCCAACTTTGGCAGCAATAGGTGCCAAACAAGGCATCACCTTGAGACTCTGACCATCTGCATCACTGGAAGGATTAGCTACTTTTAAACCTAGAGGTGCCAACTTTGGCATAGGCCTCCACAAAGTATCTGTGTTGCTGCTGTTCTCCAGACCAGTCTTCATTTGTAGGATGGGGGGTGAGGACACACTTTCAGGCTCTGCAGAGAGGCCAGAAGTACTCTTCTCTCCATCACTTGCTTTCTTGTGGGAATGGAGGGAATCCTTTATCTCTGAATCAATAACAATCTTAAGCACATCTGGCTCAGAGACTGGTTCTGCAAGCTGTTTTTCATTCTCAGAAAAGTCATCATCTTCCAAGTGCAAGAGAAGGGGGCTGATGGAGTCACTATCCCCTTGAACATCAGGCAACTCTTTCAAACCAGTTCCCAAGTGCCCAACCTGGAAAGCTGCTCTGTTCCCAGGAGAAAGCTTACTGATAAAAGCCCGCCGAGCATCACCTGGGAATTCTGTATCCATAGAGCTGGGCAGTTCAGCCAGGCTAACAGAGTCATCGTTTAGTTGTTGATTAAGAAAGGCAATCTCATTGAGCAGGGAAGTCAGTGTCTCATCAGTATCATCCTCATCTTCCATGTTAGTCAGAAGTTCACTGGGATCAAGAGCTGCTTCCTCTATGGCTGATGTTACTTTCCTCAGTTCCATCTCTATGCTTGAGTCCTTGAGATCTTTCATCTTCAACTTATGAAATGAGGACTCCTTTGACTTCAGTCTGTCCCCTCTCGATTCACTCTCTTTCCATTTATACTGAATCCCTCTTGAATCACCAGAAATCTTTTTAGGTAAGAACTCCTGTGCTTCCTGCATACTGGTAACATCAACTATTTGTGGAAAAGCAGACTCTTTATTTGCCAGAAAAACTCTGCCATCTCTATGGTTCACTCTGGAAGAGATTCTACTTGAATCCTCTAAAGAGTTATCATCATTCCTCATGGTGTCTTTCAGGTGGTCAGGTGGCTTGCCATCAGGAACTTCATGAGAATATTTGCTGCCACCCATATCTACCAAGCCTCCCTCTGTGGCCAGTGATGTGACATTAACAATTCGTGGCATCATAAATAAGTCATCATTTTCTGAAAAGAATAAGAGAAAAATTTGTTTGGATTTACAGTGTTAGGTATATCTATCTTACCAAATGACCATCTTAAGAAGTTGTAGCCAAAATTTTCCAGTATATTCATCAAAAAAATGAAAACAAGTCAGTTCTTCAAAGTATAGAATTAACCTAACAAGAAAATAGTCAAGTAAAACCCAATCAAAAGACTTTTTAATATTCCACCATTAGTAAAAGTTCCATTTAGTTACTTTATAGAAATGTTCCTCAAGTTAATTCTAGACCCGAGAAGAAATGTATCTTGAGTCTGTTCAATCAATTAACTGCTTCTTTGAGGGGAAAATGAAGCCCTAGGCAGCATGGTAAGAGAAAAGGATGAGTCCTCCAGAGTGGGTTTGGCAGCAGATAGACACAAAAAACCGTTGGCTAACAATGACAACAAAGTAACTAAGATTTTAGTATCAGTAAGGATACCCTTTTGCGCATGAATAAAAATTTAGATGCCTGGAACCTAATCATCACTGAGACTTCCTTTTCTACTTTGCCCTTTTCCCTAAAAGGCAGTGGTGCTCAAACTAAATCAGACCAGTAAAGCAAAAATGGGCTATCTCTGAGTACAAAAAAAAACCTGACAAATATTTATTAACACAAGAACTATGGCGGGGAACGGTGGCTCATGCCTATATTCCCAACATTTTGGGAGGCTAAGGCAGGAAGACTGCTTGAGGCTAGGAGCTCATTGAGATCAGCCTGGGCAACAAAGTGAGACCATGTATCTTAAGGGAAAAAAAAGGGTGGGCATGGTGGCTCATGCCTATAATCCCAACACTTTGGGAGGCCGAGATGAGAGGATCGCCTGAGCCCACAGGTTCAAGACTAGCCTGGGCAACTT
>CAUYQG010123572.1:0-23416 GCA_963574415.1 Tarsius wallacei | reverse complement strand
CCTGGAACCAACCATGCTGTCCATCAAAAAAGGACTGGATTTAAAACATGTGGTACATATACACAATGGAATACTATGCAGCCATAAAAAAGAACAAAATCATGAATTTCGCAGCACCCTGGATGGAACTAGAGTCTATAATACTGAGTGATCTCTCACAGAAACAAAGATCTGAGTATCACATGCTCTCACTCATAAATGGACCTTGAACATCTATCGTAATACTATAAGAAAAGGATTGACAGTGGCAGGAAATTATGGGGGGGCAGAGAGGGGAAGGGAGGTCGATATTTAGAGCTTTTAGGAATTGCCACACTGCTTTCCACAGAGGTTGCACGATGAAAAGAAAAAAACAAACAACCCCATTATAAAGTGGGCAAGAGATATGAACAGACACTTCTAAATTTTATATTTTCAATAAAAACTGAACATTCATGGCTTTTGGAAAATATGCTCACATACCACATATATTATGTGGTGAATATATTAGAGATAAATCAAAAGATCTTATTTAAAGCAAGGTCACGGAAACCTTTCTTGGTTACCAATGAAGCTGCATTAGAATAATTTCTAGGCTGGGTGTGGTGGCTCAAACCTGTAATCCCAGCACTTTGGGAGGCCTAGGTGAGGGGATTGCCTGAACCCATGGGTTCAAGAACAGTCTGGGCAACTTGGCGAGACCTCATCTCTACAATAAAATAAAATAAAAATTAGCCGGGCGTGGTAGCACAAGCATGTAGTTCCGGCTACTTTGGAAGGCTGAGGCAGAAGGATTGCCTGAGCCCAGCAAGTCGACACTGGAGTGGCCTTGAGTATGCCACTGCACTCCAGCCTGGGCAACGGAATGAGATTCCAACTCAAAAAAAAAAAGAACAACTTCTAAATTCAGACTAATTATACTCAAATTATACCCGTACTAGAAAATGAAATGAAGTTATAACAAAATTATATTAATAATAATAAGTACAACAAAGAGAGTAAAATTGGCCTTTGCTTATATGACATAAGACATCTCGAAGACCTGTGTTATACACTATAGTTTGAATTTCCTTCTCTGTAAAAAGGCATAATTCTACATGCCAGAGGTTCAAGCTCCCAAGATCTTAGTGAGTAAATAACCACGTAGTGAAGTTATTCTATATTTTCATAAAGTTTTTGATAAATTTTTTTTATATTAACACAACACACTATGCAACTAGGCAACAGTTGTAGATACCTATGCATACCCACAATTACAACCAACCAAAGGTAAGTCCGTGTCTTTTTTATTTATTGTTAGTCATATTTCAAGTAATGTTAATATGTTCAGATTTCACAACTGTTGAATTTCACAATTGAAAGTTACCTTAAAGACTGTTGTTGAAGATCTGATAAAGTATCCTAGTCAGATCTGGTTCAAACTCCCTAGTTCGTATGCTTCGTACTAGATATACAACTTTGAGCAAAGTTCTTAACTTTCCTGATTCCACGGGAAACAGCAAAGCTAATTGTACCTACCTTTTAGGGCTTTTTAGAAGATAAGAGGGGGAATTGCAGGTCAAGCTTCTAACAGTGCCTGGCACAGAATATGGGTTCAATAAACACAAGCTGTTGTCATCAGCATCATTAACAACAACTCCACTATCCTAGAGGGGTTAAGTGAAGACCCGACCAAGATCAAACAGCTAGTAGGTGACAGAGTTAGGGCTTGAATCAAGGTTTCCTGAATTTTCACCCAGTGCTATTTCCACCAAACCACAGCTGCCACTGATGTGTCATTCAGTTTTACAGATCACATTTTTAAGAGATTGATTAACATGTGTACACCACAGCTTCTGTTCAGTTTCATTTAGACTTTGCAGTGAAGCCACAGGAACTGTGTGCGATGTGAGATGAAATTGCATTTGAACGGGGTCTTTAAGCCTGTTAGAGAAATTCCTCTTGTGTTCCATTAGTTTAATTATGACACAGTTAAACAGAATCTGAGAAATTTCAAACCTGGGAACATTTGCCCACAGAGGCACGCAGGCCCTGGCAGCAGCTCTTAATCACATTCCTCAGTCAGGTGTCAAGCAGAACACAGACACAAGCAAGTTTTGTTTAGAATACCTCAAAAAGCCAGCCAAGTGGCAAATGTGGACATCTGTGCTAGACTGTGGCTGTCCTGTTTTTTCAGTCTAATCTGTCAAGATAACCATTTCCCCATTCTCTTAAACAAACACAGACTTCCTTGTTTAAACACTGTAACAGTTCTAACAGAACACACAGCTTTTAATCATTCTGTGTTAAGTACACTGGCAAGAGTCTGAGAAAAGAATCAAAACATCTTAAATGTAAACTGGCTGATTTTGCTACTTTGCAAATCCCAGGAAACAGAAAAAAGAAACCTGAAATTCCAGATAAAAGAAATAGAACATTGCAGAAGAAGCTGTAGTGAGTTTTAAAGTTTTAATTGAATTGGAAATGCACTTGTGAACTCAGTTTAGCTTCTAATGAAAAAAAAAGAAAGAAATCTGATCCTGTTTTATATTTTCTTCTGCTCTGAGTTTGCAAATTGAAGTCCATTTGCTCCCATTGTTTTGTATATCTTTATAAAGGCAACACTACTGCTTGAACAGCAGGCTGTCCTCAGGAAAGCTATTTAAACAGAGCAAGGAAGCTTCTCCGCTGAGTTAACCCCCTTTTGAAAGCCCTTTAGCATAAAGCTCTGTTGCAGTGCAGTGTACAATTTTTTTTTTCATTGATGAGGTATTCTTGGTCATTTTCTAATATTTGAGAATAAAAATGTGAAAGTTTTGTGGGGGAGGGGGAATCCTTTCACGGTGGAATAAGTAGGAGTATTGACACTACTGCAATTCAAATTGTGTACCTTGAGCCTCACTGATTTTACTTGCAAGATATCCAAACTCATCCTGAAATACAAAAAAAATTAAAACTTACATAAAACCTCATATTTTTCTACTTAGAGAAAAATGAGGGTTAAATAATCCAAACTCTCTGCTTTGTCCGTGCTTAAGCATGGTTCAAGTACAGGCTTTGGAATCTAACCAACTTGGGATTGTAACCTAGTTCTATGACTGAAATCGTGACTTCAGAAAAGTTAAGAAAACTCTGTGAGCTCTAGTTTATTTATCTATGACATGGGGATTAAAAAATCTCTTACAGAGTTCTTGTGAAGACTAAAGGAGATATATTTGCAGTACTAAGTACTTGATAAAGTTAGAGCTTATTATTAAGTATCCATTAACACCTCTCATAATTGGATAATGTAATGTTCTGAGTGACATAAAACTCATGTTAATAGAATTTATATATAGCATATAGATTACCGACTTTATAAAATTAGAAATTAATTTAACATTGACATACTAAGCCTGTATAAGAGATGTGATGTTCTGAGTGTAGGTCACATGTACAAGTCCTTACAGAAAAAGTGGCCAAAAGTTGTGCAATTTTCACAGTCAACCCAACACAGCCAGCTGGCCCACAGTTGGGCACAAGTGGGACCCAAATCTCTAGGCTCTGTCTGGCATTTGGCCACCTTGTCGACTGTGGTTCAACCCACAGATGACTTGAGGGCACTAATAGGTTGGGACTGGCTGGCCACTCAGATCTCACACTTGAATGGCAAAGTCAGTCTTGATGAGAGCAGTAGTAGCAAAGACCAACAGAAGCTGAGTTTTCATAACGGCAAAGTTGTGAAATTTGGAGCAACAGAGGCCAGGGAGCCAGGGAACTAAAAGTTCTGGTTCTCTAGGAGCTGGGAAGGTCTCCCTCCTCTTCCCTCCCCACCCCGTCCCCCCTCCCTCCCCTTCCTTCTCTTTTCATCTTTCTTTCTTTCTTTCTTTCTTTCTTTCTTTCTTTCTTTCTTTCTTTCTTTCAGACAGAGTCTAACTCTGTTACCCAGACTGGAGTACAATGGCACAACCATTGCTCACTATAGCCTTCAACTCCTGAACTCAAGCAAGTCGCCCATCTCAGTTTCCAGATTTGCCGGGACTACAGGTGTGTGCCACACAACTTGCTTGGCTAATTTTTTTTTTTAGATGAATGTTTCACTATGTTGCTCAGGTTGGTCTCAAACTCCTGTCCTCAAGCAATTCTCCTGCCTCAGCCTCCCAAAATGCTGGAATTACAGGCATGAGGCACCATGCCCAGCAATTAGATTATTATTATTATTATTTTTTTGAGTTGGAGTCTCACTGTCACCCAGGCTGGAGTGCAGTGGCACACTCACAGCCACCCTGTGACAACCTGCTGGACTCTGGCAATCCTTCCGCCTCAGCCTTTCAAGTAGCTGAAACTATAGGCGCGCACTGCCACACCCAGCTAATTTTTGATTGATTGTAGAAACAAGGTCTCTCCAAATTGCCCAGGCTCAGGCAATCCACTTGCCTCAGCCTCCCAAAGTGCTGAGATTATAGACTGATCGCGGCCGAGATTATGTTAAATTATTTATTTCCTTATGAATTTTGACGACAAATACCCTAATTTAAAAAGTCTAGATTCTTATTAGTTGTTTTGCAAACTGAAAGAGTCTAATGGACCATTTTATCCTTGATGATTCAGAAGGCACTTAAAGATCTCAAAATACTTGAGGTTCAGAATTATTCACATCAATTACCACATGTGCACAGATGTCTAGTTACTTCCTGTTGAGGGTTTATGTCTGTATCCTGATAGCTGCTACCAAGTGGTGGATGATGACACTAATTAAGTTCTCTTGGGTCCAACCTATATCCTTTAATTAAACAAATATTTATTAAGAAACTGTTATAAGTAAGGGCCATTGCTAAATATTGTGAACAATAACAAATGAAAAAGATATCTCCTCACCATCAAAGCATGACAAGGTAATGGTATTTGACAAGTTCCCAAGTACTGTAGATAGAATATGATAAGTGGTTTAAGAGAGAAGCAAAAAGCTTTGCTATGGTCCAGAGGACGAAGAAATTATAGGCACTTGAGAGGAGAAGCATGGCAGGAATCAGTGGAGGCTGTGGGAGCACATGACTCTAAACACCTTGAAAGTCAAGTGAAATTTTGCCAAGAAAGGTGAAGTTTATAGGAAGCAAGAAGGAATACTATTTAAGAACCAGCAATTATCAATGATAGGCTGGAATGTAGAGAACTTGGAGTAAGAGATAAAGATGGAAGGATGTTTGAGGCTAGGAAGTGAAGGACTTGAAATGTCAGGATAAAGAATTCAGAATTTATTTAGTAAGTAATGGAGTCTAGTATGTTTTGAGCAGGGAATGATATAATCTGCTGAGTTGGAGTCTGACACATGCTTCCACACTTGAATAACTTTTCTATAAAAATATGACTTTATCAAAGTCTTTATGAATAAAATAACACATACTTATAAAATATGAGCAGGCAATAGAAACACAATAGAGACTAAAAATGTAAATAGTATAACATCTAGGCATAATGTGTTATCCAATTTGCCTTATCGGGGAAATATGTCCATTTTCTCTCCTAATAATCACTTGAAGCTGATTTCTGCAACCAATATGCTCATCTTCACAGAGCATGGAATAGACTGGTACTATTTGTGATTTTTTTTTCCTTAGGCTGTGGCATAGTGTAGATATAAAGAGTATGCACTAGGCTGCACTGAAACTGGAGTTTTCCTCCATAATTGGCACAGCCCTTTTGAAGAGTAGTTTTGCGTGTGTATTAGGTGCTATGGAATGTTCATACTTATTAACCCAGTAAACCCACTTCTGGATATCGAGCCATTTTAAAAATAAGGAGAAAATGATGTGAATTAATACTGTGTAATACAATAACATATACAAGGGAAGCCCAAAAAACCCAGAATTATCTTTTGGAGCATGGGCCTCTGGTAGTGCAGGCTTCCCCTGCTAGGTGAGTGTTCTAGGAACCCATCAGCATCAGTGTACCAGCTAGTGAAGCTGTAAGAGGATGCATTTGGTTTCAATGATTTTTTTTTTCCCTTTGGCAATTCTTTCAACATATTTGCCTGTTTCATGATGGGTGACTTACCAGCAAACCTGCCCACACTGCACTGAGTGTTTGGCAGTTTTTGACCAAAAATAGTATGAACCCCATGCCGCATTCTCCTTATTCACCTGATCTTGCCCCTACCTACTCTTTTGTTTGTTTCCTCAGATTAAAAAGTCCTCAAAGGGAAATGTTTTGCCAATGTGGAAGAGGTGAAACCAAAAATCGGCAGAAGCATTAAAAGGCATCAAAATTGACAAGTTCAGAAACTCCTTTGAGCAGTGGAAAAAGCACCTCAACAGGTGTACTGCATCAAATAGAGAGTATTTTGAAGGTGAATGAATTTTAAACATGTAAGAATAAAAACACAATTTTTTATAAATAAATTTTAGTTTTTTGGGGATCTCCCTAGTATAGTAGCATGACTCACATATTATATAGTAGCATATTAGTATAGTGTTACTTATACAGGTAAAAGGAAATAAATAGAAACTTCAATTTTGAAAAATTGAAGGAATTCTTAAATAATAGACCATCAATTTCATGAACTGTTATACAGCTATATTAAAAATAATTATGAAAACTGTATAGGAAATGCAACAATATGACTATGTTAAGTGTAAACAAAGAAATACATCATGATTACAAACTATTTTTTAAAATTCTTACAAAAGAGACTTGATGACAATAGATAAAAAACAATTGTGTTAGAATCATTTTATGAAAAGGGATAAGATTTTTCTCTACTTTGTCTTCAGAAATGCTACTATGTTGTAATAATTATCAAAGATTAAAAAGAAAAAGAGTTCAAAACAGATCTCTAAAAAGAAGCTGGTTAGTCCCTTAAAGACAACATGTGAGGAAAGAACCAAGTGCCCCTGAGAGGACAGACCCCACGGAAGCGCAGAGGCTGCGGAGCTTCCCAGAAGACCTTAAGCTGCCAAAGCCACATAGCACAGAATGAAAAACAAGCTCCACGATGATGTTGTCCTCTTTGGTTCCTGCGTGACAGTGCAAGCAGAAGAGGACAGCAAAAGGGAAGAAGGATGTGTGCATGACACTTCATGGAGCTGTAGTCCTAGAACAGGAAGCATCAGACCCCACCCTGCAAATTCTATTCTCAAAGGCTCATGCAGGGCCTGGCTTCCTCCCTTGCTTTTCTTCCCTTGGGAATGGGAACTAAGCAATCAGTCACAGAATACTATGAATACAATTGATTTACCAGCAGATGTTAGCAACATACGTGATGAAACAGATTTCATTGTCTTTTTTAAGTAAACCAATAAAAATAAAATGTTTTCGGGTCAATCTGGTCATCAACTGAGCCAATGATGAAGGCCTTCTTAAATGTCTTGTGAGTAGCAGAATGGAATGCATATTTAATTACTGGTTACAGAGGGTTGGCATATTATTTTTACATTTCTCAGAATAATCTTATCTAGAAAATTATTCATAATTCTACAATAGGTAGAGCAGCTAAAAGAATAAGAAAGTAAAGCATCACCATATAAAATATAGCAAATCAAATGATTATATCACAGGATTTAAATATTATTCAATAACTAATGTTCTGCTTGTATTCAAACAGTTTGAAAGCAAAGGTCTGATACAAAGGCCATTAGTACTATTAAATGAAAGCTTTTGCTTTGGGGACTCGCTCTTCTTATTTGCAAAATATTTTTTATCATTCATTTAAATTAGACATACCAACCGGGCTCGGTGGCTCAGCCTGTAATCCCAGCGCTTTGGGAGGTTGAGGTGAGTGGATTGCCTGAGCCCCCGGGGTTCGAGACCTGCCTGGGCAACTTGGAGAGACTTCATCTCTGATAAATCAAAAATTAGCCAGGCGTGGTAGCGCGCGCCTGTAGTTCCAGCTACTTGGAAGGTTGAGGCAGAAGGATCGCCGGAGCCCAGTGGGTCAAGGCTGCAGTGGCCGGGAGCGGCCACTGCACTCCAGTCTGGGTGACAGAGTGAGACTCCAACTCAAAAATAAAAAATAAAAATAAATAAATAAATAAATTAGACACACCTAACTAGGTTGCTACCATGTACATTGTATAATACGGAAACGAATATTCTTCTCCAGCTCATTTTTATGTGCAGTCTTGCTTCCCTTTTGTGGTTGGCTGTTCAGACCTGATCCTGTGTGCTGGAGTTATTTTCTGGGTGTGCAAACATCTTTAACCCTGCTCCTCCGGACTATTGTGAGGAGGATCTACAGAAAGAATGCAGAATCTCGGCAGTATTTCACACTTCATTCCAAGGAGGAGGCAAAGGTTAAGAATGAGGAAAATTAGGCAGACAACCATGTGTGGCCGCAAGAAAGCCTCACTATTCTGCAGAGACTGATTCTCCTGACACAAATAGAAGAAAGGCCCATGAATGAGATCATGTCAACTTCCTCTGCTTACATAGTAATGCCAGCCTTCTTTCCTTTCGGAAAAACAAGTCATCCGTGCACCAGAGTTCAGGGCCGCATTGTAAAATGTTTCCGAACTCTCAGTGACAGCACACTGACACAGGTCCAAGGGACAGGCCCAAGCAGGCTTTTCCAGGCCTGGCCTAAGAGACCTAGTGAATTCACAGAGCCCACTTTCTGCATGTCAGTGAAATCCAAACCTCTTATTATGCAACAGTCAATGGACTTCTGGAAACATGTACTAAATGAGCGGCTTGAATTTTGAATTCTTTTTCAAGAATATCGGGTTGGTGTCAGGCTGGTTTTGAGCTTAGTGATACATTTTTAAATGTTAGACGGAGGTGATTCTGGTTTTTGGCAGTGCCCTTACTTGTGGAGGATGAGACTCAGTAAAATCATTTCACGGATGAACTCAAAGTCAAAAAGAGTTTTTTAAATTATATTTTAATCCATGGATTAGTACACTCGATTTCTTTTATGATTCTTTTTCCCAGTAACTTATTTTTGCTCTCCAGGAGTGATTCTAGTTAGGGAATATGACATCAATTCCCAGAGTGGGCATTAACTAATGGTAGATTGAAAGGTTCAAGATCATGATATTTTATACAAGAACCAAGTTCCTACAATCTAATGCCGAACAACATTACGCAATTGTTTTATAGGCAAATCGGCCTCTGAGTTACTGAACATTAAACAATAAGTAATATGTTGCTATGGAAATTCTACATTAAAATCAGATGTGTATAAATGTCTTCATTTTGATATTTCTTATGGGTTCTCTTTTTGCTAAGACTCTGCTTAAAAAAAAAATTAAAAGACACTGTAGCATTTTCTTTGCTGGATTCATCAGAGAGTAACCTTTTCTGCCAAGGCAGAGGTTTACTGGTTGGGTAAGAGGGCATTGTTCCAACAACACTTCCCACATTCCTACCTCAAAGTAGGATTCCCATGAGGTCAGGTATCTCTACAGTCTGTGAGTGGAATTTTTTTTTTTTTAGGATTTCAAAGACAAAGATATCTCATTCCAGGTAACTTGATGATACAGAAGAGGCTCTGTTAACTGACCCCTATATAGCCAAATTCCCAGACTAGCTGCTATTTTCCCAGCCCTGATTCCTGGCCACCAACCACAGATGGCTCATCTCATTGCTAACTGGCCCTTCTCTAGACAGAATATCCGGGCACCTCTGTTCTCATCAGTTGCGTTGTATACTCAGCAAGAGTAAGTTGTGTTTGCTCCCAAATCTGTTTATGCAAATTTTCTTTGTTGTTATGATTACGTAATTTATTTAATATTTAAAATAAACTGATAAAATAAAAGTGGAAGAAGAAGGAGATTTGTATTTTCTCTGAAAGAGTTTCTCTTTTTTTGGTGTTGTCAAATTAGATATGGGCAAGAAAATTGTAAATGATTACTGGGATAGCATAAAAATGTGGGATTTTTGTCATCAGATTGCTTCAAAGCCCTCTTTAAGTTCTCGCTCCACTTAAAAGAAACCAAAACCAAAGAAATTATGCAGTTGAGATGCTAATGCAGAAAAAGATGATGCAGAACATGAGTCAATGGGCCAGAAAGTTAGGTTCATGAACATTTATATGCTTTAAGTTAAAAAGAAGAAGTGTAAGGTATGCATGTATTATACCATCACTCCTGATTCTGTTTGATGGACTCTCTTTTTATTAACCCACAAGCTACCAATCCTGACAATTTTTCAATTGGGGGATTTCTACTGTAGTGTGTAGCATGCCTTGGAGTTTAAGAGCTATGAAGCAGACATGTACCTTAGGAAGCCATTTCAGTCACAACAAGAAGGAAGGAAGATGTTGACTATGGTGAGAATGGAGATATATACAAAAGAAATTGCAACATAGCAGTAACCAGTCCTTGAACATTTACTAAAAGGAGTTGACAAGACTCCAAAGTTTGAGTAGAAGGTAGCGGTCTTGGAAAAACACAAAGGATCCTGAAGAAGAAACTGATATAGTGGAGGAAAGGAGACTTGGGTTTTTAGTTTATCAAGTTTGAGATTGACAAATGCCTTCAGGTAGATAGAAATATCTGCATGTTGATAGAAGGTAGTTAGAAATATAGGTCTAAAACTTAGGAGAGGGGTTAATAATAGAAATAGGAGTCTGGAATGGCAACATAGACTACAGCAGTTGAAGTCCTGAGGATGGAAGAAACCTGAAGGAAAATCAAAAGCGAAAAGTGGCCTAAGGAAAAAAAAGAAAATCTGTGTTTGAGGGCAAAAGGCTAAGAAAAGCTACTAAGGAGATACAAGAGTTCAAAAAACAAAGTAGATAATTATCATTGGACCAGGACTCAAACACCAAGGGAGGGCATAGCTGGGGAAGAGGCAGATGGTCAGGGACATATGTTTCAGGGAAGTGTCATTTAATCTGTCACCAAGCTTCAGTCACAGAAGCACTTTCAGTAGAAAACTGAAGGACTACACTAGATTTCAAAATGGGAAGAATTGAGTATCTGATGAGGAAGAAAAGGCAAGTGCAACAGAAATCTCAGGAAGCTTGATGGTGAAGAGATGGAAGACAAAGTTATGCTTTTGGGGGCAGTTGAGTGACTGAGATTTTTTTAGGACAATGAAGGCTTGAACTGACCATGATCATATGAGAAGGGAAGAAAGCATTAAAGATAGAGTTGGCAAGATGGGGGAAAAGAGGATAAAAACCCCAAGGAAGTAGAAGGGAGAGAAGCAAGAAAGCAAGAAAGCAAGGAAGTGCAAACTTGGGAAGAAGGAAAGGATCTCCTTTCTCAAAGACAGGAATGAGGAAAGAGAAAGGGTAAAAGAGAGGAGAAAAGTTGTCCACATCCTCCGTTTTCTTACTAAAGTCTTCTCACCATGACCAAATCAATGTTTAGTAAATAAAAGTATTGAAAGTCATCTGTCAAGTGTGATTATTAAGAATAGGGTTGGGGATAAGAATTGATGCACGACAAGTAAGGGGCATACTTACCAAATGGACAACTGATTAGTGTACTCTGGGTGATAAGCATTCAACACCATTTAAAGAAAACACAATAAAAATATTTGTTATTGATTTTTTTTTCTATCCTGGGCAAATATCACAAAGACAATCATAGCTCCTGATAGGACCAGGAAAAGAATTAATTAAAGGTTTCTGGTTTCTCTCCAAGGCTCTCTGGTCTATTGGGTAGAACAGATATCAAGGAGCCCACTTTTCATGATGACAAAATTGTTGGGGTGTTGGCATAGGTAATAATAGCACAATGGTTTTGGAAATCCATCTTAATGAATAATTTGTCCTTGTAATTCTCATAGCATTGGCTTGAGCTCTTTTGCACACAGATTTGCTATAGTTGTGGATCGTGCTTCTAAATCGGGCCCCATCAAGATATGCAATTATTTGCTTCCTGAAAAGTCAAGCCTTGTCTTGATAAGGCTGACAATGCCCAGCTCCCCCTGCCAGAGAGGGCTATCCAGCAAACTTTCCCTACCCGTTCTCAGTCACTTAAAAAAGGTGCCAGACTTAAACATGAAGCAGTTGGACTCACTTTTTTTTTTGAAGACACCCTGAATAGCTGAGGCATTTAGAAGTTAATGTGATGGGATTAGCCTTCACTAGTTTATTTCAATCTTTTGCTAAAGCATCTTCATTGCACTGAGTAATCATGTAAGTTGAAAGATATATTCTGTTTCTGGTGTGCATGAACACTTGCCCACACTGCCTCAAACAGGCAGAAGGAAAATAAGTTGTATGATTCGAAAGGGCAGGGGTCTTCCAATGCCTTAGTCTTTCTGGATATGTCACACTGGAGGTGGCTCAAGTACTGGATAGCTTCAAGTTATGCCTGCTGATGAGTTTACTTTAGTTCTATGAGTCACCTTTAAGATATGGGTAACCCCAAGAAGGTAGATCATCATTCACAACTTATGTATTGGAATATCAGATTAATCAGCCTATTAGCTGAGGAAATTAGACCCAGAACAATTCAGAACAGAAAGTCAAGGGAAGCAAATAGTCTAGACCCTAGATATACTGAGGAGGAGGAGAGAAGACCTGGTCAAGAAGCCACCCAAGATGGAGGATTCTGAGCAGCCAACGTGATCCCCTGGAGTAGGCTAGAAGTAACTACACCAGCCAAATGGAAGAGTTTTTCTTTAACTTGCCAGAACTCCATAGGCTTGTAAATCAGGTCCATTCCTGAAGAAACATATTTAATAAGGTCACCTGGCTTGTAGCCCACCAATCTGCTCCACAGATGAAATTCCAGTCCAATGACCCCCGCAGTGATCTGTTCTCTCCTCTGGCTCAGATAGGACC
Source organism: Tarsius wallacei (assembly GCA_963574415.1). NCBI lineage: Eukaryota > Metazoa > Chordata > Mammalia > Primates > Tarsiidae > Tarsius > Tarsius wallacei. The sequence goes on along the minus strand of CAUYQG010123572.1, from coordinate 10,743 downwards.
CAGTTATAAGAAAGAGCGGATAGGAATGCCAGGTGGGCAATTAGACCAGATGATACTTAAAATCTCTTCTAACATTAAGATTCTGTGATTCTGTAAAATATTGCTGATAATGTATGCAACTAAGCTTAGGATTTCAAAGGTGTTTGGTTAGATAAGACAATCTGGCCATAAGGATTTTGATTTTTTTGAAATGATGAAATGATCCTGGCTCAATTTTCCATTTACTTCTCAGCTTATTTAAGTACAGAGACATCAGAAGTTTGTAAATATATTTCATTTGGCAGTTGAGGGATCAGCTCCTTCTTACATCTCTTGATGTTATTTTGAGATAGGAGAGGGAAGAGAAAAGAGAAAATGTTTACTGAGCAACCATTAAGCGCTTTAAATTCATTATCTTTTTTTTTTTTTGAGTTGGAGTCTCACTCTGTCGCCCAGACTGGAGTGCAGTGGCCGCTTCCAGCCACTGCACCCTCGACCGGCTGGGCTCCGGCGATCCTTCCGTCTCAGCCTTCCAAGTAGCTGGAACTACAGGTGCGCGCTACCACGCCCGGCTGGTTTTTGATTTATTGTAGAGAAGAGGTCTCGCCAAGTTGCCCAGGCGGGTCGAACCCGTGGGCTCAGGCAATCCACTCACCTCAGCCTCCCAAGGCGCGGGATTACAGGCTGAGCCACCGAGCCCGGCTTAAATTCATTATCTTATTTTATTTATTTATGTACTTATTTTTTTGAGTTGGAGTCTTACTCTGTCACCCTGGCTAGAGTGCAATGGTATGCTCACTCATGAGGTCTCACCATGTTGCTATCTTATTTAATTCTCTATAATGCCCATTTTGTTTTGTTATCTCTATTTTACAAATGAGATCATTGATTTCATGAAAGTTATATAATTTGCCCAGGCCGGGCATGATGGCTTGAGCCTGTAATCCCAGCACTTTCGGAGGCCAAGGCAAGTGGATTGCCTGAGCCTATGGGTTCGAGACAAACCTGGGCAACTTGGTGAGATCTCATCTCTACATTATATCAAAAAATTAGCCAGGCGTGGCAGCGTTCACTTGTAGTTCCAGCTACTTGGAAGCCTGAGGTGGAAGGATCGCCTGAGCCTAGCAGGTCGACGCTGGGGTGGCCATGTGTGTGTGTGGGCAACAGAGTGAGACTCTGACTCAAAATAATAATAGAATCAGAGAGCATAGATTCAGGGTCTAGCCAGATTTTTTTTTGACACCGAATCTCATGCTTCTTCCACTATGTTTTATATTTTGTCTCATGTTTGTGAATTATTATCAAGACACTTTTCAATAGATTTCATCAAATCACTCTACCTTCAAGGGAGAGAGTCATATGAGTTTTAAACATAGTTGTAACCCAAGGACATTTCTGACCCAAGTACAACCCTCACTAAGCACCTTTTTTCTCTTTTTTTTTTTTTGAGTTGGCGTCTCTGTTGCCCAGGCTGGAGTGCAGTGGCTTCTGCCACCGTAGCCTCGACCTGCTGGGCGCAGGTGATCCTTCTACCTCAGCCTTCCAAGTAGCCAGAACTATAGGTGCTTACTACCATGCCCAGTTAATTTTTTGATTTATTGTAGAAACGAGGTCTTACCATGTTGCCTAGGCTGCTCTCGAACCCACAGGCTCAACCAATCCTCTCGCCTCGGCCTCCCAAGGGTGCTAGAATCATTATAAGCTTGAGCCACCACGCCCAACCTAGCACCTCTTTTCAAATAAAGAAGTTTTTATACCTGTCCTATTCAGAGAAAGAATTTCAACTTACGGGAATGTAAATCATTTAATAATTTTAAGTGCTCGATATTGAAATACAATCCTGTTTGTTTTATATGCTAAAACAAATATTCAAAAATAAAAATGCAGAAGATTTCTTTAGAAAAGAATGTGGTACTCTAAAATATTTCCAATATGGCTAATGTTCCATAGTCAATAGAATGCTTAAAAAAAATACCCTGGAATAGTTAACAATTCCCTTTCATTTCACCATTGCAGATCTTGATTTACTCTGGTGTTTAATTTAAATGTTTGCTAAAGTCATAAATAATTCCTTTGAAATATGGTGACAGGGTCACTAGTAATTAAGTGTGTGTGTGTATTTTGAGACAGGATCTGCCTCTGTCACCATGGCTCAAGTGCAGTGGCATGATCATAGCTCACTGTAGCCGCAAACTCCCAGACTCAAGTGATCCTGCTGCATTTAACCCTCTGAGTAGCTAGAATTACAGACGTGAGCTACCACACCCAGTTATGTATGATATATATATATTTTTTAATATCATATTCAGCCAGGCGACATGACTCACTCCTGTAATCCCAGCACTTTGGGAGGCAGAGATGAGAGGATTGCCTGAAGCTAGGGGTTCGAGACAGTGCGAGCCCAGCAGGTTGAGGACACGGTTGCTGTGAGCGTGCCACTGCACTCCAGCCTGGGCGACAGAGTGAGACTCCAATTCAAAAAAATAAAAAATAAAAATATCATATTCTCTGATACAGAGCAAACTAACAAAGTAGGCCATGCCTTTCCTTAAATTTGAGTCAAAGGAAAAAAAGTAGATTGTACCCCCACACAATTTGAAATTATTTCAAAGAAATCTATAGAAAACAACGAATGTTCATGACACTAGTTGACTCTTTTATCCATGAGGTTTGAAGTCCTACAAATATGCTTCTCCACATGTTGTTTTTCCTGCAAGAAGACACAAGTCAAGACTGTTTCTTAATTATTTGCAGTTATAACATCACCTCTATAAGAATGCTAAGAACAAGAAGGTTCTGACCTTGCTTTAATTCCTGTATGACATCCTGCTCTAGAACATCACAAAAGACCATCAGCCCCTAGGACTGCAGTTATCACATTCCGACTGGACCACCTAATGTGGTCCAGCTCTATCCAACCTTCTATGAATAAGCTCAGCATGCTGAGTTTTTAGATTAAGAAGTGATAAGGCATATAATTCATCTACTTTCCATGGACTTTGTAAATGCTTAAGCCAAAGGAGAAGAGGAGCTTAGTTCCAAGAGCTGTTGATCTTTCTCAGGCATTAACCAACCTTTTCTGAAAGATAAGTTCCAGATGAATCTGTGAGTTGGGAAATCATGCCAGATATGTCAAAATTCTGAACTCACTTCAAAGTAAATGCTGCTGTTCTTTAACCATTTTTGACTTAGTATCTTGGGGGAAATTCTTATCCGTGGATATACATCTGATTTCATAATAGACATCCATAGGGACATGGGATTTGCTTTGCAGAAATTCACTTTATAGCCAAATTTGCTAGCACGTGTGTATTTCATAAAGTAAGAGATGAATTTATTTATGTTCTTACTTATCATCTCTATATCTGCCTACCTCTCTGGGGCTTCCTTCATGCAGAGTCTGACAAGAGAAAATTGACTTGCAGGAGAACGCAGTTAATTCCGCAAATAAGATAGACCTTGTTCAGGAGCTCAACATAACATTTATAACCTACTTATAACCATCCTGCAGAGCCCTTTCAAACAAAATGTATCATATAATTGGCTCTCCCTCCCAATCCTAAAAAATAAAGCCAGCCAATGAAGAAAGTATTATTCTCATTGTGTTATTCCTACCCTTCTTGTACATACTAGAAGATAAAAGTTCAGCAACATTATGTGATTTCCCCCAAGATCACAAAGTTAATGTGTGACAATAATCTTAAGGCAAAGATTCTTTCATGGCTTTTAACCCCAAACTCCACTTTTTTTCACTCAACCACATTGTCTTGCTTGTCCCATCTAACAATTTAGTGATCATTTTTCTTCTCCTTCTCATATATATATATTTTTATTTTTTCCATTAAATTTCTTTTCTCACTTCTTCACCCAGCTGAACAAAAAGAGTTTCTTGCACTCCAAATCCTCAAAATCAAGCTACCTTTTCTTCAATTGTCTCTAAATTCTCTGATTAGAAATAAGATGCTGATCAAGCTGTATTTCAGGTGGCGGTGGACTTTTGACCAAATTGTTATGTGTGGTGAGGAGGGGCTAGGGAAAAATAAGAACAGATCTGTCTAGTCATCCAGGTGGGATCCTTAAGTAGGTCTCATAACAGCACCTCTTAAGAGGCAGGAAGGAGACCAGAAGCAGCAGAGTCGTTCATTTGAGCTTCAGATTATTCACTTTCCTAACTAATCAATAATTGTTATAATTAAAATTGATAGCTGCAAATAACATGACAGAGGGCTGCTGCCAGAATACTGATTGTGTCTTTGGCTTGGAAAGATAGGCAGCAGCGTGGAACACTTATTTTCCAATTTGCTTTTAGCTGTGTGCAAATTGCTTTAGCTGTATCCAGCTGATTTAGACCTTGCCTGGAGGTGCACTAGATTAATTGGGAGCCACACATTCATTGCTTACAGAATGGACTCTGTAATTGGCGAAATTTGTTAGTGCCAGTTATAAAATAACTATATAGTTCTGCTTTTAGCTGTCCTTTCATTACTCTTTCTGCAAGAGGGGCGGGGAGACAATTAGAACCCATCTGACGACTAAGATGGGCGCTTTTACATAAAGACTCAAAGGAACGTGTCCACAGTCAATATTTTATACAAGCAAACGTTGGTGTGAATATGGTATTGATTTTTTCAAAAACTGAGAAAGTACTTGAGCACATAAAAGAATTTTTTCATCTTTGCTGTGACTGAACCTTAGATAAGAGAACCCATTTTGTTAGAACTATGAGCAGATTTTTCAAAATGATTCTTTGTTCTCTCTTCTAACTTCACTGGGTTAAATAGAACAAGCATTCTTTCTTACTTATTGCAAATGAAAGAAATAAGAAAAATCCTGAGGCCACAGTTGGGTGCCCTCCAGTTTGTCTTGTTTCTCCTACTTTCTTCTTTGGGTCACAGGGTACCACAGGGGCATCCACACAGCCTGCTTAAACGATCAGATGGCGCTCAATGAATATGAAAGTCAGTTTTGACAGAAAAGCATTTTTTCAGGAGCAAAATCAGGTAGGTCAAGAACAAAACATAAACTATAATTACAGGTTAGAAAAACAAAAAGGTTCTTGCTTCCTTAGCACTTAAAAAGAATTTGGATTAGTACAACCTCTATGAAAAGTGGTAGAGAGATTACTCAGAAAACTAAAAGTAGAGCTACCATTTGATCCAGCAACCCCACTGCTAGGTATCTACCTTAAGGAACAGAATTCGTTATATAGAAAAGACACCTGTACTCGCATGTTCATCAAAGCACAATTACAAAATTCACAATTACAAAATGTGGAATCAACCTAAATGCCCATCAGCTGATCAGTGGATAATGAAAATGTGATATATATATATATATACCATGGAATACTACATGGCCATAAGAAAGAATAAAATCATGTCCTTTGCAGCAACTTGGATGAAGCTGGAGATCATCCTAAGTAAACTGACTCCGAAACAGAAAACCAAATACTGCATGTTCTCATTACTAAATGGTCACAAGGATGGAAATAATACACACTGGGGGCACAAATGGGTGGGAGGTACCAGGGTTTAGAAGCTACCTACAGTATACAATGTTCACTATCTTGGGAATGGGCCAATCCCCACCACTACACAATATGCACATGTAATGAATATGCATGCGTGCCCCCGAATTTAAAGTTAAAAAAACTATTTTAAAATACAAATTAAAAGTATGTTGGGCCAGGTGTACTAGCTCATGCCTATAATCCCAGCACTTTGGGAGGCTGAAGCAGGAGGATTGCTAGACCCCAGGGGTTTCAGATCAGACTGGGCAACACAGTGAGTTTCCATCTCTAAAAAGAAAAAAGTATTTTATGTCAACAGACTTAAACTCGCAAAATGGTAAATCACACCCTTCCAACAATTCTTGGTATATAGTGATGCACACTCACTTGCACAGAGATTCTTCCCACACATATTCAAACACCATTATATATACATAGAGGAGAGATGTGAGTCAGGACTCTAGGTCACCCAAGTGACAAAAATCCCAACTCCAACTCGTTTAAGTAAACAAACATACGAAGGAGGGGAAGAGTGGTTGTCTATCAGTTGAGATCACTGAAATAGCACAAGAGGAAGCTATGTGAGACAATACTGGATTCAGGGGTTCAAAAAAGTGCCAGGACTGTCTGCCTCCTTTTCTTGACTCAACCTTATTTCCTGTTGGCTTCATCCTCAGAAAAGCTCTCACCCCGTAGAGGTCCCCGTCAAACCCAGACGTATACTAGATCTGTTGAGCAACTCCACTGGAAAAAAGGTGCTGCTTTCCCAATAGTTTCAGCAAATTCCAGAACCAAATAGAGAGTCACTTGCCCACTCCTGAATCACTCAGTACGGCCAGGAAGGTTAACTGCGCTTATCAACCTCACCTGAGCCATGCACACACTGGACTGAGAGTGAAGGAGGGAAGTCCCCCACAGGAACACTGAGGTGCTGTTACCAGAAGAAGGGGACAACAACAAATGATCACAACACTAAGAAACAGTGAAGTTGTAATAAACTATTAGGATCCTTAGTAATACTTGAACTTTTCATTCATTGATGTCCTTGGAATCTAGCTAACACTAAAGATCTTTTCCTCCAGAAAAATGCCCATGTGACCATGTCATTCAAGATGTTACTTGTTCTTTCAGAAGCGTTGATACATCCCTACAGCCAAACCAGTAACATGAAAACTAGAAAATCTTTCTGAAGTACAAGATACCCTTCAAAGTATCCCGTCTCATATCTAAGTACATTTTTAGGTTTTCTTTTCCTTCCATGCCTCTTTATTATTCCCAAGCAATTCTGTTTGTGAAGAATTCTTGTTATGCAGCTATTTGTTATCCTTTTTGTGGATGAATAAACTCTGAAAAGTGTGCCAAATGACTATTTTGCCCAAATGATAGATTGTCAAGAACAAACCTTTCTTTCGGATGACTAACATAGCAGCCACAAGAGTGGCTAGTCCTTCTTTATTTGGCACAAGAAAATGAGTGTTCTGAGGCTGTGTACTGAGTCTAATTTAGGCACTCAATGTGAAGTCATAGACTACCAAAAATAAATTTACATTGATCTTATTTTATATAGTACTATATGTGACTGTTAAGAAGGTAAATGATATATAATAAGGTAACCTCTTGTATGATTATGATCAGAAGAAAAAACTGTTTAAACATAAAGTGACAACTCAAGACAAAATATTTCAGAAGGTCTATTTTGGAAATATGAATTTGAATATTTCAATTAAAATCCTTCTCACAATTGGAAAAAGTTAACTGCACAATGGGGGATTAATCTTTGCAATAAATAAATATTGCTTCAGAGCAATCTTCACAGAAAGAGTTCTGGTCCCATGTTTGTAAGAAAGGATTTTGCAATTTGCTACGAATAAAGGAGGAGGAGGTGGGGAGAGTGGGAGGAGGAAGGGGGAGGAAGAAGGAGAAGACAAAGAGGGAGAGACAGAAGTGGGTGGGGGAGAGGATGGAGGAGGGAACATGACTTTGAGTCTTGCTTTCAGATTTTGGCTAGAGAAGGGCTTAAAGGAAAGCTCCAAAAAAAGGAAGCGAAAATTACCACAATCAAATGTTTAACATGATGTTCAAAGGATAGAAGGAATTATATTGCAAGACCAATGACTCCTAGAAAAATTTATCAACAAGTTTTGCAGCCATAGAATAATGATAGGATGGATATTATTAACTGAATATTAACCAAAGACAAGATTAAAGGCATGAATTTAAAAATATATAACATCAATTGTACATATGTATACAGAGAAGTATCTAGAAAGACATACACAAACCAAGGAAAAAAATGACTACTTTTTAAGAGTTTAGGAAGAAGAATAAGGGAGACTTCTATTTCCTTTATTCCTACATAGTTATAGGAAGAGGGCCCCAAAAACCCAGAAAATTATTCCAAAAAAATTGAGTATTTATTTATTTATTTTTTGAGTTGTCACCCTGGCTGGAATGCAGTGGCACACCCACGGCTACCACAGCCTCCACTTACTGAGTTCAGGCAGTCCTTCTACATCAGCCTTCCAAGTAGCTGGAACGGTAGGCATGAGCCGCCATACTTGGCCTATTCTTACATGTTTAAACTTCAGTTACCTTCAAAGTACTCTTCGTCTGATGCAATACACCTATTGAGATATTTTTTCCACTGCTCAATCGAGTTTCTGAACTCCTCAATTTTGATGCCTTTTAGTGCTGCTGTTTTTGTTTCACCTCTTCCACATGGGCAAAACATTTCCTTTTGAGAAAGTTTTTCAACTGGGGAAACAAAAAAAACGCTACTCAGGGTGAGATCAGGTGAATAAGAAGGACGGGGCATGGGGATCATGCCATTTTTGGTCAAAAACTACTGAACACTCAGTGCAGTGTGGGCAGGTTCATTGTCATAGTGGAAGAATCTGTCACCTGTTTGCCACAAAGAAATTCACTGAAGCTGAACCCAACCTCTCACAACAACACTACCTGGTGCACTGATGACAATGGGTTCCTAGAACACTTACCTCGTAGGGGGAAGCCTGTGCTATAAGGAGCCTGCCCTCCAAAGATAATTCTGGTTCTGGGGGGTTGCCCCTCGTTTTTGTCTTGTGCAATGAAGAAAAAACTATATAATGAAAATAAAACTGTTTAAGATATGAGAATAAGGATTTCTAGTACAAACAAATTGACAATTTGGTCCAGAATTTTTCTTCTTTTGGAAACTGTACTGAGCAACCAGGATGATGGGGAAAAACATTTTCATAAAACTTGCATACCAAGAACACAGTACAAACTCATTATTATTAATGTTGCCCCAAACAACAGAGATCAAGCAGAACCCTGAAAGAAGATATTCTGGAAGCAACAGAGAGCAGCCAGAAAGGGCTGAAGAGACCCAAGCTGATAGCAGATGTCGAAAAGCATACTCACAAATGCACCTAGAATGAAAGAATACACTGAGAAGTGAAAACTTAAAGAGGGTGACTGCTGTGAGGTGGGTTGAGACGAAACAGAATTGAGATCAGGCTAGTAGGTTCAGAGAGGAAAAGGAAGCAAGACTGCAGGACACTGAGATATCATATTGAAGCTAAATGTCTCTACAGCAGCAGAGGACAGAACCTTAACAAAGCCTGGAATTTTATCTTGTTTTAGCTCCCATTCCTAACAAAAATATCTTATACAAGAGCAGCCTAGGAAAATTTAATCCAATCAATCACACATAACATAATTAGTACTTTTTTGATTAAGCATCAAAATTTAAAAACACTTGTCAGAAAAATATTGTCATAGAGTAGATAAACTTTATAATTACAAAATGTACCATAATTTTTTTTGTTAAAATAATTACCTCCATAAAGCAAGACTACAAAGTAAAAATATAGGAACACAGAGAACACAAAAGACCTAAAGGAGTATAAAATATTTCTGTCAGAGGCCGGGTGCAGTGGCTCAGCCCGTAATCCCAGCACTTTGGGAGGCTGAGGAGAGAAGATTGCCTGAGCCCAGGGGTTCAAAACCAGCCTGCATAACTTGGTGAGACCTCGTCTCTACAGTAAATCACAAAAAATCTAGCCGGGCATGGTGGCATGCATCTGTAGTTCCAGCTACTTAGAAGGCTGAGGCTAAAGGACTGCCTAAGCCCAGTAGGTCAAGGCTGCGACTGCTCTCCACTCCAGCCTGAGTGACAAGAGTGAAACTCCAACTCAAAAATAAATAAATAAGTAAAATTAAAAAAATATATATATATATATATATCTGTCAAAACTCAGGAAAAACATATAAGAAAAAAATAAAGTCTGGGTGCAGTGGCTCGTGTCTGTAATTCTAGCATTTTGAGAGGTGGAGGTGAGAGGATTGCCTGAACCCAGGAATTTGAGATCAGCCTGGTCAACATAGCAAGACCTTGTCTCTACAATAAATAAAAAAATTAGCCTGGTGTGGTGGTGCGCACTTATAGTTACAACTCCTTGGAAGGCTGAGGCAAAAGGGTTGCCTGACTTTACCTGCACATTGACCACTTATGTACCTAACCCTGAATTGTACCCCACATCTTTAGTTAAAAATAAGTAAATAAATCACAACAACAACAAAGATCGCCTGAGCCTAGCAGGTTGAGGCTGTGGTAGCTGTGAATGTGCCACTGCACTCTGAGCAACAGAGTGAGACTTTGATTCATAAATAAATAAATAAATAAATAAACAAATAAATACAATTTTTAAAAAGAGAGAGAAATGCATTTTTCTAAATAGAAAGGAGCAAAGAGGAAAACAGAAATTTTAGAGGACTCCCAAAGAGGTTTTGTTTTGGGATTTATTGAAGAGACAAGGTCTCACCAAGTTGCCCAGGCAGGTCTTAAACCCTCGGGCTCAGGCAATCCACTCACCTCAGCCTCCCAAAGTGCTGGGATTACAGGCTGAGCCACTGAGCCCGGCCCTAAAGAAGTATTAAAGATAGAAATGAAATACGCTAACAAAAGAAAGTAGAAATTTTTTTAAAAATTTATTTGTACAGAGAATAATAGTTATAAAAGATAAAATGTATTTAATATAGAAATCAAAGGATATCAAGCATATACATAGTTAAAACCCCGAAGAAGAAAAATAAAACAGAGCAAATATTTTTATTTTTTTTTTATTTTATTTTTTCCAGTATTTTTTATTATCATATTGTGGGGTACAGTTAAGGATTAGATGTACAAATATGCTTCGTTCAGACACCCTTGGTGATAAAAGGTGTCTCCCCGTCCCCAGGCAGATATTGAGTATCATTAATCCCATCCCCCC
>CAUYQG010123569.1:0-12472 GCA_963574415.1 Tarsius wallacei | reverse complement strand
TAAGGAATTAAAGTAAACTTTTGGGGGCATTGATAGAAAAATGGCACATCCAAGAAGTCTGTTTTGAGCAGTGGAAATAACATCTCAATTGGTATATTGCATCAAGCAGAGAGTACTTTGAAGGTGACAAGTTTAAACATGTTAGAATGAGTACACAATTTTGTATAAATAAATTTGTTTTATTTGAGGCATCCCTTCTTGTATATCTATAGATTTCCAGAAATTCCACAGAAATACCCTAACATAATGTTTTACCAGCTATCTGGGTATTCCTTAACCCAGCCAAATTGGCACCCTAAATTAACCATCACGGTGATGCAAGACAGTAACAACAGAAACAACTCATTTTAATTTAGTCATTGGTTTATGCTAAACATTTCTACTATGGGCTTTAAAATTATCTTATTTAGCTGGGCTTGGTGGCTCAGCCTGTAATCTCATGCCTTGGGAGGCTGAGGTGAGTGGATTGCCTGAGCCCGCAGGTTCAAGACCCGCCTGGGCAACTTGGTGAGACCCATCTCTACAATAAATAAAAAAATTAGCCAGGTGTGGTAGCATGCGCCTGTAGTTCCAGCTACTTGGAAGGCTGAGGCAGAAGGATCGCCGGAGTCCAGCAGGTCGAGGCTGCGGTGGCCGGGAGCAGCCACTGCACTCCAGTCTGGGTGACAGAGTGAGACTCCAACTAAAAAAAAAAAATTATCTTATTTAACTCTCATAATACTTCAGATGAAGAAAATGATTTACAAAAAATGTAGCCAAATAGTTAAATATATACTGCCAATAAGAGGTAGAATAAAGATTAGAACCTTGGCTGAAACTCCAGTCTATCCTCTCAACTACTTTTGCTTCCATTAGATGAGATCAAGTGGAATATTTAAGCTTGAGCAAATTTTTTTATTGTTGTTGCTATCTACTTATTTTTTATGTCAAATATTTGAGCATGTTTATGCAATAAAGGAAGAAATCAACAGAGAGGAAAGAATTAAACAAAGGAAAGAAAAAATTTAGTAGCGCTATAGAGAAAGGGGGGCATAGGGTGAATAAAGGTAGATGTAAAGGTGTTGATATTGAATTTTTTTTTTTTTTTTTTTTTTTTGAGTTGGAGTCTCACTCTGTCGCCCAGACTGGAGTGCAGTGGCTGCTCCCAGCCACCGCAGCCTCGACCTGCTGGGTTCTGGCGATCCCTCTGCCTCAGCCTTCCAAGTAGCTGGAACTACAGGCGCGGGCTATCATGCCCGGCTAATTTTTTTATTTATTGTAGAGATGAGGGCTCACCAAGTTGCCCATGCAGGTCTCGAACCCGTGGGCTCAGGCAATCTACTCACCTCAGCCTACCAAGGCGCGGGATTACAGGCTGAGCCACCAGCTTGATATTGAAATTTAATTTTAACTCTCTACAAGTATATGTATATCTTGAAGCACACATTAGAAATTCAAGTGTCATGCAACTGAAACCTCAACATATATTAAAAATATTAAAAATCATCTATTTTGTACAGTTATCAAGTGCAAGTCACTGTCATTAACATTTTACATATAATTTATACAAAATTATTTGATTTACTTTACTCATCAACTAATGTGGAAAGTAAATGGTAAAATTATAGTCCGCAAAGTTTATTTTTTTGTCCATAATTATACAACCTGAATTTAAATCCTGATACCACCTTCCAGCACCTGTGTCTCGAACTGTTCCCACTACCACATCTCACAAAGGCAAGAGTTCAAGGGTGAAACCCACAGAATGAGAAACCAACGAATATCCAACCAGATGAAGTAAAGAGACCATGATAAAAAATAAAAATAAAGCATTTTTTTAGAAGTGAGAAGGAGAATAATTGCTAAGGAAAGAAAGGAACAATCCCCAAACAATAGTCTCCATATATGGGGCATTACTTTTCATATTCACATGTGTTATAAGATGATTATTTTTTAGACCAATAATGCTAAAAATGACTTGCCAAAGGTTAAAAATTTATATAATGAAGTAAAAGTTTGATTTCAAGTCTATAGTATTTCAATTTTTTATATATTAGCCATGTGTTTTAATATGTGTATATGTCAAAATAGTAATTGATTCCAGCAATATACCTGCACTATCACCTAAAATATAAATTTTCCATTATTCTATCAATGCCCCCAAAAGTTTACTTTAATTCCTTATGTAATTTTATAATAATACTGAATTTTAAACCCTTATGTAAAATGTTTGGTTGGTTTCTCATATATTGCATAGATTACAAGCCTACTTTTGTTGATTATATTTCATGAATTCATTTTTAGACATTCTGGTTTCTGGAGTTATGTAGTGACCTTAATCCCATGAGTAAGTTCCTTAAAAGATGTGTGATGGCTACATTCTCAATGATTAAGTATGTACAATTACAATGAAATCGATTCTTTCTTACAAGCATTCTTTGTTCAATTTTGTTCAAAGATACAATGGAGAATATAAATTATTCTGTGTTGCTACAGTTGCCATTTAGCACTCATTTTTTTGACTCACTCTGTGAATATGTTTCCCAGAATACTTTATTGTGTTTATTTCAATTTTCTAATCTACAGTAGAAATAGCCTAGCTAGTACAGAATTGGTTAAACTTTTAGATTTTCTGAAAGACAGCTGAGTTGATATATTTTTCTTTTGCATGACACGTGGATATAAAACTGTCTTTCAGATATATTAAATAAAAGATGCAGTTACAAAACAGTGTGTCAATATGTCTTCAAAATACATTAAACCTTTGAAAAGTGGGGTTGTCTGGCTGAGGTTTAGAAGCCATATTAAGAAATGAAAAAAAGCACAGTTAAATACATTAGTATTTTAATTTTTAAAACATCATATTTTAAGATATTAATCGATTTTGAGTTATAAATTATTAAATGCTAATAATATTTTACGATGTATACTATCATATTAAAATTTTACCATGAAAAACGTGGTAACAGAAAATCTCAACTACTGAAATACTGAGCAATTTTAATGACCAATACTAAAATTAAAATAGATGGGTGAAAGTAATAATTTTGATAATTTATTAAATTCAGTACATAAAAATGCAAAACTTATCTCCAATATACTAATTGGAAGTGACATAAAAATTATGAAAATAAACCTTCCTTTTGAAATCTTTTTTCAAAGTACTGTGTATCTTTTCTTGTTTTATATGCATTAGTATAAAATCTGAGTTCTATTTGTAGCAATCAGAAAATTTGTGTTGAAATCACTATTTAAACTATACATTTAAATGCTTTTCTCTGAGAGAAGATTACAACATTATTTAGAGTAGTATTAATATAAAAATGTAACATAGGAAAAATTTTTGTTAGCTTTTTGGGCAAATGTGGCCTTCATTTCTATATTTGATACAAAGCGCATATTACTCCCTGCTGTGACTTTACCAAGACAGAAAACTTAACATATCTTCTGACAGTATTATATAAGTATGTATAATATTATTTAATAGACTGGATAAAATTGTTAAAGTATAATCCAGGACCCTTGAAGATAGTGTGACATATTGAAATATCTACTTTCATTTATATTTGAAAAGTATCCATCTAATATCAATTAAAAAATGCAATATTGGAAACAGGGCATCTTATAAAATGACTAAAATTGTGTGCTTTTAGTCAGCAGAAAATAAGCATTAGATAAAGAATCTCAGTAGTGGATCACCAAAGGGAGGATTTTCAAAATAACATGTCAACTGATGTCAACTGAAAATACAAATGAACATGTACTCATATATAATAGAGGGGTTTAAGTGATTTGTGGAAATTAAGGCCATATAAAAAGTTAAGGTTGTTGACCAAGTTTTTGAAGAAAGTGAAGAAATTGCATTGATGGGACATGAGAAGGATTCTTTCCAAATAAGACACACCATGTCATATTGTTATGAACTGGCAAACATTAGGACAAGTTGGATTGATTTGGCAGGTGTGTGAGAACCAGAGTGAGAGTTCAAATGAAAAATGAGTGGAAATGGGCTTAAGCTATTATTTCAAGGCTTGAAATAATAATGAGCAATAATTCTTGAAGAATAGTGCTTTGGTATATAAAAATAATTTTTTAAATACATGAGAATTGGCCAAGTAATGTCTATTAGTTTTCATATTTAATAATGAAATAATTGAAGAAGAAGAGTCTACACTTTGGATTAAAATTTTCTGTTACCCCTCATTATTTGATAATAAAACCACCTGTATATTGGTAGTATCCTTACATGACAATGTCCTGAGCCTTAATATGTAGCCAACTTGGTTGTATTCTGTTGACAGACAAATCATTAGCTATCTGTTATACGGTCTACTATGTGCAGAACCCTATATTGTCCAAAATATATTTTAATTACATGTAAAACTTAGAGCAATACAGTTTTGGTTACAGAGGTATTTATTTTGTTAACATTGAAACATAATCATGAGGACATGGTACAGTTTCTGTTTTACCTTACTTTGCTATTTTTTTCATTTTTAAGTCTAAGAGAAATTTCATCAATAGAAATATGTACAAAATATCAACAAGGAAAGTTTTATTTTTGCTTTTCAATATATCCCTTGAAAAAATATTGGTAAATATACATTTCAACAAAAGATCTCTCTGAGATCAATGAAAAGCACTTTATAGTTTTTCTTTAAATATAATGATATTTTGAAACTATTTTAAAAGCACAGTTCTAAAACAGAGAAGTCTAGTAGTTATATATTAGATTGCAGCTTTGACAAAAGCTGAAAAAAAATATTTCTAAGCTATGTGCACTTAAAACTTATTTTTAAAAAATATATAAAGGAAAATATATTCTATGAATATTAAAATTGTCTACTAATAATTATTTAGGAAAAGGTAAATGTGTTATGACAAAATTAATGTACTTAAAATAATATATTGATTAGATTGTATCTACAGACTTGCTGTTCATTTAGCATTTTGAATTTGAAATCAGATAGTCTTAGAAAAAGCATTCCAGACCGACTGTTTTTCTCCTTTTGACACAGAATAAAGACAAGATTTGCAATTTTTATTTCACTTGTATAAACTCTAAAAAATCCTGTATTTGTTATTTGAACTTGAGGTTAATTGTCCATGGAGAGTTCTACTTTGGCTTCTCAACTATGACTGTTTCTTGCTTACTAAAGTAGATAACTCATATTTACCAAGCCCACTTGTTTTATTTTTATTAGCATTTTATTAGTATTTTAATTTTTCTCCCGCTAGTCATGGATCGCCACTAACATTTTGTCTTTCAATTTTCTGTTGTAATAAAAAGAAAATATGTCTAAAAAGTCACATTGAAGAGTGTTCAGTAAGAGAATTAAATCACAGTTTATTTTCCTGCACCTTTATTTATCAGGGTGAAATAAAATATCACAGAGACTCATATTTATTAAAACAAATTACTACAAATGAAGGTTGTAGATCTCTAAATAAACTATAAAGACAGAAGTCTATTCTGTAACAGAGACAAAAAGTTGTTTTTAAAATGAGTTGCCATGACACAAATTTAAAGGCTGATATAAATATGACCTGCTTGGAAATTTTATTCTGTCTCCTACTATCATTTTTAATATTTCTATTTTATACACTTTCTTCTCTAGGGAAGCAAAAAAAAAGTTAAATTTAAAAATAGAAAGTTCAGGTAGTGTAGTAATACTTTCTTTCAAGTAGACAGTAAATTAATTAGGGCAAGATGAGACCAAGTGTTGATAGTGAATCTGTGACCATCAGTGTCTCCAATGCTCTAACTGATGAGGGTACTTCTAAAAGTGATTCTAAAAAAAGGTCCATGCCACATTACTAATCATGAAGAAAATGCCAACAAAACCACAGTGACATGTAGCCTAACACTTCTTAAGATGACTATTATCCAAAAAACAGGAAGTAACAAGTGTTGTCAATGGTGTACAGAAAAGGAAGTACTTGTAAACTGTTGGTAAGAATGTCAATAGGCACAGTCATTACGGAAAACAGCATTAAAAAACAGAATTACCACATAATCCAGAAATTTCTCTTCTGGGTATATAATCAAAGAAAATGAAATGGGCAACTCATAGAGATACATGTGCTGTCATGTTCTCTACAGCATTATTCACAATATAGCCAAAATGTGGACACAACCTGTCAGTCTATCAAGGAATGAATGAGCAATGAAACTGAGTAATGAATATTACACTAAGTGAAATAACACCAACACAGAAAGAAAACAACCCTGTAATCTCACTTATATGTTACATTTTTTTAAAGTCAAACTCATAGAATCAAAGAGTAAAATGGTGGATACCAGAGGTGGGGAGGAAAACAAAACAACAAAAATTAGATCAAAGTGTACAAGTTTGCAGTTATGAATGGTGAGCACAGAGATCTAACATACAGTATAAGGATTATAGTCATTAATATTGTATTATATACTGGAAATTTAATAACTGGGTAAGCTTTAGATGTTCTTATTGCATACGTACACACAAGGGAAACTATGTGAAGTGATGGTAAGTTAATTTGCTTGACTGCAATAGTCATTTCACTATAAATATGTATATCAAAACATTACATTGTACAACTTAAACATATGTAAAAAATAATAAATAAAATATGTCTTCCACCATACAAAGTACTACCTCTGGCCTGGAGTTACAGAAATTTTCAGTATAACAGATGTAATAAAAATGCTATTTATAACAAACAAGTAATGAAAGATGTACTAAAAGTGTGCTGAAAGCTACATCTACTATATATCATCATATAGAAGAGCACATGATTAGGTATTTATATTATCTATTACTATTCTTTACAAATTACCACAGCAAAGCTACTTAAAATGGTAAAAATATATTACTACATCATTCTGCGGGTTGGAAGCATTACATGAATTTCACCTATCTAAAATCTTGGTGCTGCCAGTACTAAATTTCTTTTGAGAGCTCAAGAAGAGAACCTGTTTTAGTGCTCATTCAAGTTGTTTGAATAACTCAATTTTCTGTGGTTGTAGGAATAAGGTCTCATTTCCCTACTGCTTTTCAGCCAAAGGCATTGTTCAGTTTCTAGAGACCAACCACATTCTTTGCCGCATAAGTTAGTTTCTCCATCTTCAAAGTAACCAAACATGGCTTAAGTCCCTCACATTTTGATTTCTTCTTACAACTTATTCCATTTTTCCGTATTTTCATCCTTCTGGTCTTCCATTTTTTAAGGACTTAGGTGTTATATTGAACCCATCTGATAATCCAGGATAAAATTCCTATTTGAATATCATAACTTTAATTATATTGCAATATACCTTATTCATGTAAGATTATATAATTATTGAGTCCAGGGATTTGGAAGTAGACATTTTGTTGGGGATCATTGTTCTGTGTGCCTCAGTCCACTGTCTGGCTTCCAAAGATTCATATCTATAGCACATGGAAAATGCATTTACCTAATTCTATGTTTCTAAAGGTCTTATCCTATTGCAGCATCACCTCGAAGACCAAAATCTTCTCTAATTCTTCTTAATTTTAAAATTGATCACCTAATCCTCTCAATCAAATATGGTGAGGCTCTGGGTATAATCCGTTTTGGGGCTAATTTATCTAATTATTTGTGAAATTAATGAAGCAGTTTTTTCTCAAAATAAAATGGGAAAATAGGTGTAGAAAAGCAATTATAGACTTTCTGGCTCAAAAGGGGAAAATTGAAAAGAAAAAAAAAGAGTCACTAGTCTTAAGAAATGCTAAAATATAGTAGTAAAATTCCCACTAGGTTTTAAGACATGAGCACTACTTTTGATGACGCTTGGTTATAGTCTCTGAGTCACCTCCTTTTTTTCTTAAGAGATAGCAGGTATTTATAACTATTTAGATTTATCAACCTTTTTCTTGACAGTAGAATTTCTAGAGTTCAAGAATCTGCTTTCATTTTGTACTGTCTCTGCCTCTTTAATTCCAAACTGTCAATGTTTACTCTGCTACAAAAATTTTCTATAACTTTGTGCATTTCTTAGTGTGTCATGAAGATTCATAATGCTAAACAACACATCGTTCCCTTGTAATCATGTTGCAATATTTTTCTACTTTGGCTTTTGCTGTTATGACTGATGGAAAATGTCCCCAAGCTTTTTTAAGGCCTCAGGTTAAATTGAGAAAATATGAGTCATAAATTTAGCCTTTCAAAGAAGTTTTTATATAACTAAATACTTTGTACTTTTGATCTTTCTGGAGTACTACAGAAAGGTTGATTCATCACATTCTTGACTTTCTCTTTAGAATGATCCCTTCTGCAGAATTCCCTTAAATTTGATATCTGAATAACTTGAGAATTTTCAAGATCATCAAGTCTAAGTTACTTTTTGTGTAGTATTATTTTTTAAAAAATCTATCATTATCTTCGAGCATTTTCTTTTAGTCACTTTGTCCAATAAAATATAACCAGAAGTCTTACTCTTGCACTGAAACACTTAAAAACTAGAATGATATTATTCATCCTTTTTTTCTCACTGAAAAAGTGTTTGGTGAGAAGGTAATTTTATAAATGAGTAAAACTTCATCAACCTGGGACCCTACCAGCTTTGTATGAGAATCAAACTACTGATATTTTAAACTGCTGGGTTTATTGGGATTATTTATTACTGCAGCAAAAATGAGGCCTATGCTGACTATAAAATAAGGAATTTCAGTGGATTTCTGTGTTTTACAATGTATTGCAGTGGTAGACGAATGGGACGTTAAAGAAAATTATCAGTAAGAATAAAATTATTTGTATGGGGCATGGGTATAAGGAAAAAATAAGACTGTAGGCCAAGCAAAGGCTACTTTAATATGGATAATTTTTTATACTAAGTATGCAGAGGATAAAAATTGATTCTCTAATAAAGATAAAATAATTTAAGGGACAAGTTTCCTAGGAAGTTAAAAGAAGTTGGAATACAAAAAAAAAGTGTGATTTGACTTAGGTAGAAGAATAATTTAGTCTATTAAGTTGATTAGAAAGTATGACTTTTTATGGCTAGATTGTGGTAATTTCTATGACAAAGAAATCTAGTGTTGCTATTTTCATGGAGCTAAAAATGGGAATGTCAATGGACATTATTCATTATTTTCACCTTTCTTAACAACATTGATGTGATCCTTATTTCAAAACAGAAAATAATAATGCTGAACAGAAAACAAATTAGCAAACATGGCACTACAAACTTGATTTACATGTAAGCCCCTCTTCAAGTTAACATTTCAATATAGGGTGAAATAAGATATTTTGCGTGGGGTAAATTTGTAAGGCCATGTACACTTTTCCTTAAATTGTATAAATGTCCTATCTAATATAGTACATTGATTTTTTAAAAACATTTGTAAATCCTACAAATTTGATATGCTAATTTTACATTTTTACATGATAAGAAATGTTGATTTTTAATCCCAAGCTTTGGAATTATAAACAATTACAAAATATACTGCTTTCTATTTTTATTATACAGTTGATACAGAACATTCAATATACTTAAAAGTTTAGAATTATTGATTGGAAGACTTTCTTCCCTTTATTTGGTGATAAAAAAATAATTGAATCAACAGTATCTCCTTGATTTTTATTTCAAAGGACTTCAATTCTTCTCACCATTGATACCTAATATGTCCTTCTATTTTCACCCACTGAAAAAGAATCAGTTTTATACCTGCTTGCTAAGTTCTTTTTCTAACTCCGCAAACCTCAGGGAAATTGAATTAAAAGTGTTAACTGTTACAAAATTATTTCTCTTTACTTAACCTTGTAAGTTTTCCAGTATTTTGAACATGCAAAAATGTAGTTTGAGAACAAATATATTTCTGAAATATGTTTTTATTTGAATTTATTTTTCTTTACTGCCAGATACCTAAAAATCAAACTCATTCTAAGATATGTTTTTCTGTTTTTTCCATTTGCCTACTACTGGGTACCAATTAGAACTATAAAATTCAATATTCTATGTAGCTCTGATCTGCTATGTGAAATCAATCTTTTTATTTAAAAAAAAATGGTTCATAGTTAAAGTTTCTGGCTTCCTTAGTTCTCTAGAGGTGA
Source organism: Tarsius wallacei (assembly GCA_963574415.1). NCBI lineage: Eukaryota > Metazoa > Chordata > Mammalia > Primates > Tarsiidae > Tarsius > Tarsius wallacei. The sequence continues at coordinate 2,440 of CAUYQG010123569.1, read as the reverse complement.
GCTCAAAATCTTAATGTATTACAAAAAAATTGAGTTCAGACCTTTATTTATAGGAAATGTATGTCATAACACATAACGGAACAATTGCGGGTTTTTTTTAAAATTTCAATCGAATTATTTTGATGTATTTTGAAGGAAATCTATTTACTTGCTGGGAGATTTGCTTGTGTTCTGCATGGATTTTTTTTTTCCTCTTTTAATTTTATTTAAACTTGTGGGGTACAATTCAGGGCTAGTTATACAAATATTCACCATGCAAGTACCCTTATTGATCAGGTGTGCCCCCCTATCCCCAGGCAAATATCTACTACTGTCAGTCCCACCTCCCCACCCCCGCACCCCCTTCCTGCAGTTTCCCACAACTTTCAATCCTTTTCTTATTCTGATACAGTAGTTGTTCAAGGTCCACTTATGAGTGAGAACATGTGATACTCAGCTCTTCGTTTCTGTGAGAGATCACTCAGTATTATAAACTCTATTCCATCCAGGTTGCTGCGAAGTTCATGATTTTCTGTTGAGTATATGTACCAAATTTGTTTATATCCAGTCCTCTTTTGATGGGCAACACGGTTGGTTCCATGTTCTTGCTATTGTGAACAATGCAGTGATAAACATAAGTGTGCAGTTATCTTTTTTATAGAGTGACCTGAGTTCTTCCAGGTATATTCCCAATAGAGGGATTGCAAGGTCATATGGAAGGTCAATTTTTAGAACTTTTAGGAATTGCCACACTGATTTCGACAGAGGCTGAACTAGTTTTCAATCCCACCAACAGTATAAAATTATTCCCTTTTCGCCACATCCTATCATCTGTTATTTTTTGATTTACTGATGATGACCATTCTGACTGGAGTTAGGTGGAATCTCAGTTTTAATTCGCATCTCCTTGATGACTAGTGAGGATGAACATTTTTTTCACATATCTGTTGGCTGCTCTTATGTCTTCTTTTAAGAAGTGTCTATTCACATCTTTTACCCACTTTGTAATGGGGCTGTTTTTTTTTTTTTTCTTTTCAGCTTTTCCTTGTAGATCCTTGATGTTAGGCCTCTGTCAGTTATGGAGTTGGCAAATATTTTTTCCCAGTTGTGGGCTGACTCCCTGCTCTCTTGATGGTTTCTTTGGCTTTGCAGAAGCTTGTCAGTTTAATGAGGTCTCACTTGTCTATCTTATGTCTTATGGCCTGGAAACTTCGGGTTGTGCTCAGGAATTGGTTACCAGTTCCAACTTTCATAAGGGTGTCTCCTGCATTTTCTAAGGTTCTTACAGTTAGAGGCTTTACATTGAGGTCTGTGATCAATTTAGAATTAATTTTTGTATATGGGGATGGGTAGGGGTCCTGTTTTAATCTGCATATGGTCAGCCTGTTTTCCCGGCACTATTTACTGAATAAGTTCTCCTCTCCCCAGTAGTGGGTGGTGGAGGCCTTGTTGAAGATGAGTTGGTTGAGAAATTGAGGTTTTGCTTCTGGAATCTCAATCCTGTTCCATTGGTCTATATGCCTGTTCTTGTACAAATACCAGGCTGTTTTGATTATTATAGCTTTACAATATAGTTTAAAGTCTGAAAGTGTGATACCTCCTGCTTTGTTTTTTTGTTTGCTTTGTTTTGTTTTTTGTTTTTGGTGAGGGTTGTTTTGGCTATTCTTTGTCATTTATGTTTCCATATGAATTCCTGTATTGTTTTTTTCTAGGTCTGAGAAGAATGGTGCTGGTAATTTGATGTGCATTCCATTAAATCTATAGATTGCCTTAGGTAAAATGGACATCTTAACAATGTTGATTCTTCCAATCCATAAGTATGAAATATTTTTCACTTGTTTGTGTCATCGTTGATTTCTTTGAGCAGTGTTTTATAGTTTTCATTGTAAAGGTCTTTTACGTCTCTGGTTAGGAAAATGCCAAGGTATTTCTTTTTTTTTTTTTTTTCCCCTGGCTATTGTAAATGGCATTGTGCTTTTTATTTGGGTTTCTGTTTATTATTGGTGTATGGAAATTCAATTGTCTTTTGACATTTGTTTATACCCTGAGACTTTGCCAAATACCTTTATCAGTGCAAGGAGGTTTTTTTTGGCAGATTCTCTTGGGTTTTCAAGGTATACAATCTTGTCATCTGGAAAGAGAGATAGCTTGACTTCCTCTTTTCCTATTTAGATACACCTGATAGCATTCTCTTCTCTGATTACTCTAGCTAGGACTTCCAAAACTATGTTGAACAGGAGGGGTGAGAATTGGCATCCTTGTCTTGTTCCAGTTTTCAGGGGAAATGATTCCAATTTTTGTCTGTTTAGGGGTATGCTGACTGTGGGTTTCTCATAGATGGCTTTTACTATTTTGAGATATGTTTCACCTATGCCTAGATGTTTGAGGATTTTTATCAAGAAGGGTGCTGGATTTTATCAAAAGCTTTTTCTGCATCTAATGATATATTCATGTGGTTTTT
>CAUYQG010123568.1:0-33007 GCA_963574415.1 Tarsius wallacei | reverse complement strand
TCCATGTCTGACAAAGGCCTAACATCAAGGATCTTCAAGGAACTCAAATGTACTAAAAAGAGAATACAAACAACCCCATTACAAAGTGGGCAAAAGATATGAACAAACACTTCTCAAAAGAAGACATATGAGCGGCCAGCAGATAGATGAAGAAATATTCAACCTCACTAGTCATCAAGGATATGCAAATTAAAACTACACTGTGATATCACCTAACTCCAGTCAGAATGGCCATTATCAATAACTCAAAAAATAACAGATGCTGGAGAGGATGTGGTGAAAAGAGAACACTTCTACACTGTTGGTGGAAGTGTAAACTAGTACTGCCTCTGTGAAAATCAGTGTGGCAATTCCCAAAAGCTCTAAAAATCAACCTTCCATATGACTCCGCAATTTCCCTGCTGGGAATATACCCTGAAGAACTAAAATCACTCTATAAAAAAGATACCTGCACACATATGTTTATCACAGCACTGTTCACAATAGCAAGATCATGGAACCAACAATGCTGTCCCTTAAAAGAGGACTGGATTAAAAAAATATGGTATATATACACAATGGAATATTATGCAGCTATAAAAAAGAACAAAATCATGAATTTCGCAGACACCTGAATGAAATTAGAGCTTATAATACTGAGCGATTGAGTGATCTCTCCCAGAAACAAAGATGAGTATCACATGTTCTCACTCATATAGTGGACCTTGAACATCTATCATAATATTATAAGAAAAGGTTTGACAGTGGTGGGAAACTATGGGGGGAGGTGTAGGGAAGGGAATGGAGGTGGGATTAACGGTAGTCAATATCTGTCTGGGGACGGGGAGACACCCCTTATCAACAAGGGTGCCTGAATAATGGATATTTGTATACTTAACCCTTAACTGGATTCCACAATTTTAAAATAAAAAAGGTTTAAAAAAAATACTGAGTGATCTCTCACAGAAACAAAGATATGGTTATCACATGATCTCACTCATAAGTGGACCTTGAAGAACTACCGTAATACTATAAGAAAAGGATTGATAGTGGCGGGAAACTATGGGGGGGGGGGCGGGCCGGGACGTGAAGGGAGGTGGGATTAATGGTACTCAATATCTGTTTGGGGAAAGGGGGGCACACCTCATTAACAAGGGTACCTGCACAATGAATATTTGTATACCTAACCCTTAAGTGTACCCCACAACTTTAAAATAAAAATATATATTAAAAAAAGAAAAACAAGTGACTCATTTGGAATAACACATTCAACTGTAGTCCTAAATTTAAATAATTAATTTGTTTTTCTATATCATGTACTTTAACTCCTCTCTCCCATCTAATCATACAAAATGTTAGCTTTATCTACTGCTTTAGAACTAAAACTAAAGCCAGAGATCAGTTTCTGGAGCATAGTATGTGCTCAGTTTGATTATTAAATTTAAATACAATTTACTGAGAGACAACCATGCTTACATACTGCTATCCTGTACCATGCCAACCTTGTGAAATAGATCTTAGTCTCATTTTTTTGTTTTTGGATTTTTTTTTTTTTTACAAAAGACAATTCATAATGATTATCTGAAACATCCAGGTCATACAACTAGTAAGTGTTAGTGCCTGTGTTATTTAATTAGTTTATATAATCCTTTTACTTGGGAAATATTAAGTACTAGTTACACATACAACATCTTAATACAAGTGGTTCATATGACTTCTAATTATTCACCTAGCACTCTTTTCACCATACTCATTGCTTTTTAAAATTTCTTTTCAAATTAACACAACAAACAGTAAGCATTTTTATTAGCTGTGGTATGTTTCTTATGTTTATAAGATAAAGTGTGGCATTTCTTATTTCTTTTTTGTGTTAATTTATTCAGAAAGTGTATAAGTCCCTGAAATATTTTTGAAGGATATTTACTAAAACTATGTATACTGTATTTAAGATATATGTTTTAGCCATACTCATAAGCTATCTCTTTGTATATACTTTTAACATGAGGGCACATACACATGTACACATCTTATTTTTCTGTTACATAAAGAGGAGTAGTGATTGCATACGAATAGAGATGTTAAAAAGTTACCATAATTACCAAAGAAGTGAAAAATATAGGCTTTGGCAAAAATATACTTAATTTGATTTATCTTTTTTGTACATAAAAATTATGCCACTTATAATGACAAACATTACAATTACCATTAAATAGAAATGAAAAATATAGACTGACTAAAATATATTTAGTTTAATTTATCTTTTTTGTTCATAAAAATTATGACATTTCTAATGATAAACATTATAATTATCTTTAAATAGAAATCACTTAGACTCTCTGAGAGCTATATATTTTTCAAATATTACATTTTTAAGAGGAATGCTGCCCTACAAAGTTTACTGTTACATCATTGCATTTTCAATTTTATTAAGATAACAAGCACATTTAATTCATATATAGTACCATATCTTTCAGAGAAAATTACTAAAATAGCTTTAAAGAAGATTGGAAATTTAAAGCAATGACAGAGTCAGTAATTGAAATACACTATTTTTCCTTATGTTACATTTGATGAAAATGACAGAAGGTTTTAGTTAAACTATACATCTAACTATAATTGGGCAAAGTTAAAATTTCAAAGGTAAATAACTCATTATTCATAATTAAATGTTATATTGCCACATCTGAGAGTGACCAGCAAACATAAATATCTCATGTTTTTACTTTTTGCTTATGAAATAATATTAAATTTTTAAATTCACCTGGAAGATTTTAGATTGCAGAGCATAGCTGCTTGCTTATTCTGCAATAATTGTTTTTGTATTCCAGAATAGCATTTTAAAATATAGAATAGCTTGAATCAAGCATATTGCTTTTCTGATGTATATTTAACAACATCATAATTTTTGGAAAAAAATCAACAATACATTTATTATAAAAATAAACGATAGGTAAATATTAAATGCTAATATGTGTGTTAACTATGATACAACAATACCACAATGATTACACCACATTTAATGGAGTATTATGTATAAATATTCACCAAAACATAGGTGGTTGTAGCAGCTAATTATAAGTATACTGGAATTTAATTGATGGATTAATGAATAAAAAATATGTTGAATACATAATATAGAATACCGTTTAATAGTTGAAAGCAATAAAATAAATATATATTCAGCAATGTGAATAAATGTAAAATAATAGATATGACAAATGTAATAAGGAGAAAACTCCAATATAATCGGAGTAAATTAAAATAATATGTGTATAAAAAATTATATTAAGCCGGGCTCGGTGGCTCAGCCTGTAATCCCACGCCTTGGGAGGCTGAGGTGAGTGGATTGCCTGAGCCCGCGGGTTCAAGACCCACCTGGGCAAGCAAGACCTCATCTCTACAATAAATCAAAAAATTAGCTGGGTGTGGTAACGCGCGCCTGTAATTCCAGCTACTTGGAAGGCTGAGGCGGAAGGATCGCCAGAGCCCAGCAGGTCGAGGCTGCGGTGGCCGGGAGCCTGGGTGACAAGAGTGAGACTCCAACTCAAAAAAAGAAAAAAATTATATTATGTATATCACTGGAAAACACATATCAATAGAGATACATTCAATGGATATTCAGGTATAAAAGAAGGGAATGAGATAGAGAGAATACATTTTAGTGTGATGTAATTACATTAAACAAGATAGAAACTCATCTAGGATGACTGATCATATTAAGCCTTCAATTGAGGAGTATAATTATCCACATCTTGGACACACAAATTATTCTAAAATGACAATTGTATATGTTTATAGATTGAAAAATATACATGTGCATCTGATTTACTACATCAGATGTCAACATATATTAGCATTCATTATGTACTTGGGACATTATATTCTATGTGCTAGGGAGAGAACTTCAAGCAAAACTAAATTTTTCTTCCTACTCCAAGAAAACAGCTGACAATCATATCAACAGATAAATCAATAGTGTGTAAAGAGTAAGATGTGCAAAAATAAACATCAGAGTAGCTTTTCATAAACTAATGTTTGAATAGAGATTTGTATGAACCATGGAAGAGAGTCATACAATTTTGTGCAGAAAGAGAGTCTAAGAAGAGCAGTGAGCACAGACATCAAAAACGGAAGTGTGTGATTTGTGTTTAAATAGCACAGGAAAAGCTCTTGATATAAGTGAATATTTCAGTTTTCTATTTATTTTTCTTTCAGGTCAAAACTGACTTATTTTAGACATACATTTTTAATCAAAACCTTCTTATTTGATGACAGGCCAGAAACTATCTCAATCAACTAAGGCAAAAGAAAAATGTATTGATGCATGCAACCTAGGTCTAAAGAAAAAAAAAATGACTGACATCATAGGGATTCAGATAATGCCATTATGAACTTATGTTTGTATTAATTAAGATTCTCAGTTACCAACAACATAACCAACTTTTGCTAATTCAAGCAGTGAAAAAAAAATTGGAGAAAATATTAGGTAGCTCAAAATTTCTGCAAGAATTCTAGACAACCAGACTTGTAGGCAGGTAACAAGAAATCTTGTCAGCAAAAAACACAGCCAAGATGAAGGCCAGCATTTCTCACTAGGAATGTGTCTTTAGGAACCTTTCAAAATGTGTTGAGACATTGGTGGTTTGAGAATTTGCTATTGGCTATAAATATGTAGAACCAGAGGTTTTAAATATTCTGCAATGCCCTATGTAGTTTTAGACTAAGAGAGATGTTATTTCAGCATCAGAATAACAGTGTCTTTACGACTATGAGTCTGTACTCTGAACTCACCATTCTATATAACCTCTATTTATCCATTCTTACATAATTTCTTCAGTATTAAGTTTCCCAGATTAGATGACTATTTGGACATGTCCGCTTCATATTTTACATTCCTCCCATTGCAATTAGTGAAGAGAAAATTCTTACTTACTTTTTCCTCCACGTTGAATTTCCTTAAGAAGAATGTATCTTCAATTGTTAGGCAACTAAAAATTACAAATTTCAATCACAATTTTTCATCACTATTTGCTTGTGCTTAATTTTTTTTTCTAATGGAGACTGAATGAACTACATGTCTACAGGCAACCATAGACCATGTAAACCCTCTCTCTTGTGTATTAACTCACATATTTGAACTTTGGCCATGCCCATGTCTTGAGACGAGCACTGTTGCCCTTTGAACACAGCCTGTGGCCAACAGTCAAGCTCTATCCTGTTTGAATGAGCTTCTCATGAGATATAGGATTTTTATTTACAGAATAAGAAATGAGATACTTGAGAATGATGACATTCAATCCTGTTGATCTGTAAAAATTTTGTATTTTTGATATGTTTCAGGCAGTGTAAATTGGGTTACTTGCCAATATAGTATTTTAGAAACTTTGGATTTTTAAAATACTTTTTCAGAGGGAAAAAACTGTGTTTACATAAAAATGGAAAAATATCCTTAATGTGAAACTTACGGTGTATAAACAGTTCTTTCCACATAAAATCCTTTTAAAAATGAAATCTGTTGCTTGTTTCAAGGCAGAAAAAGTTTTACTCTATTGCTGATACACACAACTACGTATTTACTACTGTGTTTGGCTAAACATATATTTGAATTTTTAAGTGAATTCGATTGGAAAAAAGTATCCTTTTCTCCCTATTTTAATTATTAATGAAATGAATCCCAAAGTAGAAGAGCTAGACTTATGACCAAACGTAAACTAATATTAGTGCAATTCAGTAAAAACCGAGTTATATTTCAGTGGATTGTGGAAAGTTTCCATAAAAATAGCTTGTTTTAAAATAAACCAGTAAAATATGACTTTACAAAAGTATTCTAAATCATTTTTATCTATAGGATTTTACATTGACTTCCAGCCAAAATGTAAATGCCAGATATTCTCCTTTCTAATAATAGTCTCATTTTGTATCACTTACCGGTATAGAAAAAGGGGACATGAATTTCAGAAAATACACTTTCAGCAAAAAGCAGGAACAATATAAGTTTAAATCAGATTCTGGAATGGAGCTAGAAAACTGTGAAGCAAGGTGAATTTGGTTTGTCAATATTCTAAGTGTCAATAGCTCTATGAATTATGTCATAATTTAAATGATGACACTTACAATAAGAAAATAAGAATATATCATAGAATTCACTATTTCAACACATACCATTTAAAGCATTAATGAGTGTATCTAATGCTATAAAAATAAGAATAAATAAATGTAATTTGTTTTATCTTTCCTCAGGACTCTTTCATATTGTAGGCACTACAGAGTAGTAAAATATAGATTAGGGGAATGAATTCAAATCCAGATATTCTAACTTCATTTTCTAAATATTTCACATTTTTTTCATAGATAATACATTTTTTCTCCACATTTATTGAAATCTGGCTTTTTAAAACTTTTTCTAATAATCATGTATCTCTCCACTGGTTTCTGCCTTTGGACACACACATATACTTGGTTCTCATGCTCAAAACAAAAGTATTTTCTTTAATAATAATACATATATTATTACATATATAATGAGGTTCTTTTGGAGCAGTTTTAGTTTTACAGAAAAATATTGAGAGGAAGTATAGAGATTTCCATATATCCTTGTCCCCACACATGCATAGCTTTCTTCATCTTTAAAACTCCCAAACAGAACATATACTGACATATCATAACCATCCAAAATGTAAAGTTTACATAAGAGTTTGCTTTTGATGTATATTCTCTGTTTGGAAAAACTTAAAAAGGGATGTATCCACCACTAGAGTGTCATACAGTGTCCTTTCACTGACCTTGAAATCTTCTGTGCTCCATCTATTCATCCTCTCCACTCAGCCCTGCCTACTCTCAACCCCCACTAGCCACTGTTGTTCTTCATTCCTATAGCTTTATATTTCACAAAATGTTATATAGTTGGGTACCATATAGTATATAGATTGGCTTCTTTCACTTGGTAATATGTATTTTAAGGTTCTTCCATGTCTTTCCATGACTTGATAGCTCATTTCTTTTTAGCACTGAATAATAATCCATGGTCTGGGTTTAACACAGTTTATGCACTTACCTTCTAAGAACATGTTTGTTGCATCCATGTTATGGAAATTTTGAATAAAACTCCTATATGAATACTTTTGTGCAGACATAGTTTTCAACTCCTTTATTCTCTGGAGCACAAATGGTGGATTCTAGGTTACAAGTATGTTTAGTTTTGTAAGAAAAAAACAAATTATTTCAAAGTGGTTGGGTCATTTGAAATTCCCACCAGCAATGAGTAAGAGATACTGATGTTTCACAACCTTGTCAACATTTAGTGTTGTCTGTGTTCTAGATTTTGGTGATTCTGGCAAGCATGTAGTAGTATCTCATTGTTATTTTACTTTTCATTTTCCCTCATTATGACATGAGGTGGCAAATATTTTATATGCTTATTTGACATCTGTATGTATTAATTTATGAGATACTTGTCAAGGCCCATCTTTTTAATCAAGTTTTTTCCCATCATTGAATTTTAAAAATTCTTTGTATATTTTAAAGAACAGTCCTCTTTCATATATATTTTTGAAAATATTTTCCTAGCCGTACCTTGTCTTTTCATTTTCTTGACACTGTCCAGGTTATTGATAATAATTTCTTAATGGTTCATGCCTTTGCTTTAGTATCTAAAAAAAGTCATAACATATATCCTATTTCATCTAGGGTTTTTCTTATGTACATTTAGGTCTATGATCCATTTTGTGTTATGTGATGGATATAATTTCTGTGCCTAGGTTAATTTTTTGCATGTGGACACCCAATATTTACAGCACCAGACCCTGATGTTTTAAAAATATTTCTTTAGTAGACATGATTTAACCTTATTAGACAAGTAGATTGGAAAGTCAGTCATCAAACTATTTTCCTATTTTTTCGTATTTTCTCTCTGTTTCTAAAGTTCTGCTTAAGGTGCTTTGCTACTTAGCATCCTTGGCCCTATTATTAATCAATTTCAATTAACAGACTTATAATGGCCAATTTTTATTAAAAACTTGAGATCCTTGTATATATTGATCAAGGTTTTCTGAAGTTTAATAGTCTTATCTCTCCTTTATACATAAATTATCTTCTAAAGAAAACATAATCTATGCATTTACTTGTGGATGTATATATCTAGTTAATTTAATATAAATTATAAATACATGCATAAATTTATGGGTCAAACATGCAATTTACCAAATCGATACACATTTACCAAATGACACTCAGTGAGATTATTTATAACATGTAAATGAGCAAAACAGGAGAAACATGTCTTGTGATTCTTCTGTGAGAAATTTGACAATATCTAGCAACTAGAAATATGGCAGGCACTTGAAGGCACTTGGTAACTTTTATTTTTTTTAAAAAAAACAACTATCAAAGAATTGATTAATTTGTAATTTATAGGGAGAAAAGCAAATACCGAAATATGAATTGAGTGAAAAAAATACAAAGTACTACCTAAAGCAGTATTATACTATAGAACTGTGATGATGGAAACATTTCAGTGGCTAGTAACCTTCATATTGGATAAGGCAAATCAAGAGTTTGAAAGCCAAAATTGATTTAAATTTACTATAACAGTTTGAGGTTGTTTCCTGATGGAAATATTTTGCATTCTCTGTTCAGGACCACGTAACTAATAATAAAAACAGAAAAAAAGTTCATAAAACTACATGAATAAAGATTGAATTTGATTGTACTTCATAATATAAAGTAATCAGGACAAGTAATAAGGTCTCTAGACTTGGCAATTAATATCATTCTTTCTTCTTTATAATTTCAGCACAAATAATATTTCAGAAATTACAGATAGCATCTATGATTTCCAAGCATAGATATACAAATAATAAGGCTTTATAATTCTGAGTATAGTCAAATAGTTATGAAATAGGTTCTTATGATAGATATTCTTGTAAACCCTAGTATCAGCTATAGTTTCTAGTTTAAGTCGTATTTTAAAAATGTGCTTTCTGCACATTTTGACTAAAATAACACATTCTGGTTATAAATTGCATGACTTAATATGCCTCATCTTTTAAATGACCCTTACCAAATAAATTGGCATTCTTCATCTTAATTTACTTTGCAAAAATACTCCATGTGAAGTTAACAAAAATGAGTTTCCTTTGACCATTCATGCACTGTGTAGAACAGACTGCTCCATCTACAAGGGAAATTGTAAAACTTTTGACCTCTGTTCCATAGCCTCCATTCTTAAATTGCAATGTGTACCTCATAGGAAATTTACAAGTACATCCATTGGTATTACACATAGAAATTTGGGGATTTTTGTAAAAATTGCATGCCCTAGCCGGGATCGGTGGCTCAGCCTGTAATCCCACACCTTGGGAGGCTGAGGTGAGTGGATTGCCTGAGCCCGCAGGTTCGAGACCCGCCTGGGCAGGCGAAACTTCATCTCTACAATAAATCAAAAAAATTAGCCGGGCGTGGTGGCGCGCGCCTGTAGTTCCGGCTACTCGGAAGGCTGAGGCGGAAGGATTGCCGGAGCCCAGCAGGTCGAGGCTGCGGTGGCCGGGAGCGGCCACTGCACTCCAGTCTAGGCAACAGAGTGAGACTCCAACTCAAAAAAAAAAAAAGAAAAAAAAAAAGAAAAAATACTTAGTTAATGGAATGAGGTCAAATTTTGAAATATCATCCTGTTGCAATAATACAAGCATTCTAGTTACTTTAGCATAGTAAGAAGAAACTTATACTTATTTCTTTTCCAAGCTCACCAAGAAATCTACTGATTTGTCTTCTCAAATAGAGAATAAAATGTTAATATATGAAGCAATAGTCCCTTCTCAGTGGCAGCTCTATTTCTTTTTGCAGACAATTTGATTTAATTTTTAACTTTCCACAGAAAAGAGTCTCCTGACTTTTTTTTTTCATTTAATTTAGGGTATTTTCTTTTTTTTTAAATTTTCTGTATTTTATCTTTCAATGTTTTGCACCAGAAAGATAAAACATTTGATACTGAAATTGTAGGTACTAAAGCCTAAAAGTCAGAGACCAGACCACAAGCCAATAATATAATTTTAAGGTAGTGTATTCTCCGAAGTGCCACCCAAAGTGTTCACTACACAGTGGACGCATGTAACCTGAGAAACCATTCTATGTATTTTTAAGGAGCTTCCCCTAATTTAATTCTTTACTTATTTTGTTGTCTCTACCTTTCATTTTCTTCATATATCAAAATTTTATTGATCCTCCAAAGACAAGTTCATATTAAACTTTTCTAAAAAATATCTACTTCAATGCTTCCTAAATTATGTCAAGATATTAAATATTTCTGAGTAACCATATAAAAAAAACATATTCTTGTTTTTCTAACAAGGCATAATGGTGTGAAAAAATTTACTGGAAAAAATAGCACCAGATTTACTTTTATTTTTGCCACATATTCTGATTTTTGGCAATTTAATTAGCATGAATCTTGCATTTTGGTTGTTTACATTTTTTTTAGTTATTATGTATTAGAATTTTTAAATTGCTCCAAATTTTCAAAATAACAATAAAATAACATTATTCACATTCGTAATCAATCTTTGCAATATGTCAGCAGCATGGATCCAATTACAATGAACCACTGGAAGGTCATAAGCCTGTCATATCTTTGAAATATTGTTCTTTAAATTCACCACTGAAAGAAGATTAATCTGGACTAAGAATTCCGACAACATAGCTGCCATCTTCTGAGAAGTCCTGTCAGAAACAGAATAATTTAGTTTGTTGCAATCAAAAATGAAGTATTTCATCTCCAGATCTGTCTCTCAAATGACCATGAAGAGAAGCAGCATTGTTGATAAAATTACTAGGAACTGAAGCTACAAACAAGAGAAAGTTGATATACTATAAGAAAAAGAGTATTTAGTTTCAGCACCTTAATTAACTCCCAAACCCAGGATCTTATGTAGAAAAAAAAATATGACTACATGCAAACATAAGTATGACTTTAACTTCATAGCTAAACACTGGTAATGTTCAAAGCAAATAAATCAGCAACCAGTTTAATTAATCAAGGCTCTATTGCCAATTTTAACACTTTTTGAAAATAAACATTCTCTTTTTTAGTGCATTTTCAAAATAAAAATATTTTGAATCGAAATAAAATTAGGCTTTCACAGTATTATTTTCAGAAACCTTGTGCTTTTTATATAATCCCCGATATTTTCATATTTCTTATCAAGTCATTACTTATCAGTTTTTTTCTCCTATAAAAATCACTTTTGTTATTATATGTTATAGAAGTACATTTTTTAAATGTGATAGATACCTGGACATAAGAAATGTAAACAACTTATGAAACAAAAGCATAAATGTCCTTGACTAAGTTAGGAGTAAAGCTAAATTTATATTCGTAGTTATTGATATTCAGGCTAAATATCAGAAATATAAAATATTGATATGCAACTGTGAGTTCAAGCAAAAGAAAAATACATTCCTAACAATATTGGAAAATTTATAATGAGCTTCCACAAAATGGAATGCATTTGCTAAAAGGAAGAGTAGGGGCTTGTCAAAGACATAGAACAGACATATTTATTAAGTGAATATGTGAATAATGCTATAAGAATATAGAAGAAAATATATCTCTATAAGGAATTAATTGTATTTTCTTTTGGTATGTACCCAGTACTGGGACTTCTGGTTCATGTGATAGTTCTAATTTTAATTTTTTGAGGAACTTCCATACTGTTTTTCATAATGGTTGTACTAATTTACGTTTCCACTTATCATGTATATGGTCTCTTTTCTTTCTTTTTTTTTTTTTTTTGAGTTGGAGTCTCACTCTGTTGTCCAGACTGGAGTGCAATGGCCGCTCCCGGCCACTGCAGCCTCCACCCGCTGGGCTCCGGCGATCCTTCCGCCTCAGCCTTCCACGTAGCTGGAAGTAGCTGGAACTACAGGCACGCGCTACCATGCCCGGCTAATTTTTGATTTATTGTAGAGATGAGGTCTCGCTAAGTTGCCCAGGTGGGTCTCGAACCTGCGGGCTCAAGCAATCCGCTCACCTGGGCCTCCCAAAGGCAGGGATTACAGGCTGAACCACAGAGACCGGCCTCTTTTCTTAAATGTATCTTTTCTATATGTGACAATAGTCATTCTAGCAGATGTAAGGTTGTATCTCACTGGGCTTTAATTGGTAGTTTTTTGATGATCAGTGATGTTGAGCATTTTTTTCATATATCTTTTGACTTTTTGTATGTCTTCTTTTGAAAAATATATATTCGGGTTCTTTGCTCATTTCTTATTCAGATTAATTCTATTGAGTAGTTTGAGTTTCTTAAACATTTTGAATATTAACTTAACAAATTTATGGTTGACAAATATTTCCTCCCAACAGATTTATTTATCATTAAGTAGAGGAAATATCTAGATGTCTTTCAAACAATTTTCTAACTGTAGGATACTATGTTGCTATAATCCTTTTTTTTTTTTGGTCTTATTATAAAACTTGTTTTCCCATTTTTAAAAATTAATTGTAGCCGGGCTTGGTGGCTCAGCCTGTAATCCCGCACCTTGGGAGGCTGAGGTGAGTGGATTGCCTGAGCCTGCGGGTTCGAGACCTGCCTGGGCAACTCAGTGAGACCTCATGTCTACAATAAATCAAAAATTAGCTGGGCGTGGTAGCGCGTGCCTGTAGTTCCAGCTACTTGGAAGGCTGAGATGGAAGGATTGCTGGAGCCCAGTAGGTCGAGGCTGCGGTGGCTGGGAGCGGCCACTGCACTCCAGTCTGGGTGACAAAGTGAGACTCCAACTCAAAAAAAAAATTAATTGTATGCTCTGTCTTTGAGTAGATTTTTTTCCTCATTTCTAAAATATCCAGATTGCAATTACTTTTTATTGACATTGAGTATAATTTTATTTCCAATCATTTTGACATTCTAGTGCCTTTTACTGACCTTTAATTAATTTTATATTGTTAAGCTATCCAATAAAAATTACACCAGATGCCATAAACAGTCAAGGATGACTTTATTCAAGACTACTGCAATAGGGGAGAGAGACTGAACTAAATTTCACTGAAACAAAAGAGATTTTAAGGTGTGGTGAGCTACTGAAAAAAATACTGGAGGACATTAAGGAGAAAGTTTGTCAGGGTGATTAGGTCACCTGAGTTTCCTAATTTCTGCTTGTCTACATCAGGCTTCGAAACCCCCCTATAGACTGAAAGATAGAGACTTGCAATTTCTTTCTTTCTTTCTTTCTTTCTTTCTTTCTTTCTTTCTTTCTTTCTTTCTTTCCTTTTCTTTCTTTCTTTTCTTTCTTTCTTTTTTTCTTTCCTTCTTTTCTCTCTCTTTCTTTCTCTCTCTCTCTCTCCCTCCCTCCCTCCTTCTTTCCTTCCTTTTTTCTCTTCTTCTTTTTTCTGTAGCTTTTTTGAGCTATAACTGGTCTACAAAACACTGGACATGTTTGATGTATGCAATCTGATGAATTTTTACATGTGCATATACCAGTGAAACATTTACTCCTGGCAAGGTAATAAACATATTTATAACCTTCAAAAGATTCCCCATACCCTTTGCTGTGTGTGTTTGTGTTATTGATTTAAACATATGTGTGTGCTACACTTTTGCTGAGATCTACCCTCTTAATAAAATATTTGCATGTGTGACACACTATTGTTAATTACAGTTACTAGGTTATATAGTAAATCTCTTGTATTTGCTCATATCACCTGTTTGAAACTTTATACCCATTGAACAACTGCTCTCTTCCCCCTTCCACCAGTCTCTATCAACCACCATTCATTCTACTCTCATCTATGAGTTTGACTATTTTAGATATTTTATATTAAAAAATATAGTATATACAGATAGTGGAATATTATTTAACCTTAGAAAAGAAAGCTATTTTTTCATATGTGACAGCATGGATGAATCCAGAAGACATTATGCTGAGTGAAATCAACCAGTCACAAAAGAAACATATAGCACTGTCTTCCTTGAGAGAGAGATTTCTGGGTTGAAAATTGGCCAGAAGCTAGAAGAAGATTTACATCTCAAACCAGCAAAGAAATTGTTTACTGTTGCAAATTTTCTGCAAGTTGATGTTTTGGGGAAGTCATGGGCTTTCATTTAGGAAGAAACCTGTCTCAAGTTTAGTCAAGGCAAGGGAAGCAAAGTTAACATCTCCTTGGCCCATACTGTGTAATCAATCCAAAAAAAGGTTTTGACTATTTTCTCCCTCTTGCCTCTGCTTCTCTCTCTCTCTCTCTCTCTCTCTCTTCACTTCTCTCTCTCCCCTTCCTTATATCATCCTCTCACTCCTTACCCCTCTCTCTATCTCTCTCTGTAACAGATAAAAATATAAAGAAGATATTATACTACAGTTTTATAGAAAAATCCATTTAAAATATAAAACAGAAAAATGAATAAAATACAACATTGGTTAGTAGTTCCAGGTTAATGGATATCTCCACCTAAGTTATTTGATCATCAATTTTCAAGCTTGAGTCCATTATTATTAAATTGCAGAGTAAATTATTGTAAGCTTTTCTAAGTATTTTTTTAAATTTATACCTACTGTAACAAATCTATTATTCATATTTATAAAAAGAAAATAAAAGGAAAAATTGATTTAACTTTGTTACACATATGTAAATTTGAATTTGTGCTCTATACAGACAATTTGTAAGTAAAAAAATGCTCTGACTTACATACCCTTTTTCAGGAGTATGCAGCCATAGACAATGTCCTTCATTCTGCACCCCCGTTAATTAAGTCAATGACTCATAGACAGTGGGAATTCCGTAAGAAATGCTTAAACTCACAAATGAATGAATGATAATCTGAGTGTTTACTTTGATATTAGTTGAAGGAAGATTATTGTTAATCCACATAGCGTTAATTAAAAACCCTGTTATTCTTATGGAAAAAAAGTAGATCTCTTGATTCAACAATATAAGGGTTAGAAAATTCTGTTCAGTGCTAGTTTAACAAGCTCACTTGTACAACCATGGGCTTAGTCTTTAATAGTGTGGGAGTTAGTTTTATGGGGAAAAATAAGTGATCATTAGGTTAGCATATTCTCTTATTTCTAAATTATAGCTCTTTTCCCTATTATTATGTTAGATATTATTTAAATTTCTCCTCAGTTTAATAGGTGGCCCTTTGCACGAAAAAAAATCCTTTGACAGCCTCTGAAAAAGCTATTGGATTTCTTTTGGCAACAATTTTGAAAGGACTTTTTTTAAAAGTGTGCAAAAATTCACCCACTCTTTTGCAACAAACTTTGATGAAGATATTATCATTAAAATAATATGACTGTGTACAGCATACATGTTTATTACATGTGCAGCATCTGACAAGTTATCAAACATAGCAGTCCCTGAGCAGTACCTTATTATATGTTATCATATTCTATTCTAACAACAAACAGTATCTGCATTTTAATGACAGAGAAATTTAGTTCAAAACTGCAATTTTACTGTATCCAGTTTACAAAACTATCATATGTTGGAGATAATATTTGAAACCAACTCAGTCTACATCAAGGCTGAGCTATTTCTTAAACTGTTTGAGATTTTGATCTTGTGCATTAAGTTATTGTGAGAAAATAGTGCAAATACTCAGATTTCCTTTCCCTTTTTCTCCATTGAGAAATAAGTGGTTATGGAAGTCTGTATGTTTTCCAAATATTTGGAGGGAAAGAGGAATTATATGTAATCTCTCTGATCCCTAAAGTTCATAATATGTTCAGAAAAATAAGACAGAAATGTATACAACCTACAGATATCTACAAAATAAAATAGCTTATGTTTCATAGACTCAAATAATAATTAGAATCAACAAGTTTGGGAAAGAGATAAAACATGAAAAATAGAAACAAATGAACCCAACTATACTTCAAATGAATATCATAATTGCACACTAAAGAGAGAGGAGGAAGTAGAGAACAAAACTGAACTAATTTTTAAAATAATTTTGGAAAACAGTATATTATGTATAGTCTATGACACTAAAAGAACTATAAGCAACCATGTTGTTCTGATAGGTAGTTTTAATTTTTATCATAAGGCTATGGATTAGCAATTCCACAACAAAATTTTGTGTATAATGAGAGCTAAATTTGCCATTATCAGATAAAGCAGATAAAAATAGGAAAATGAAGGTTAAAATAAACTCTTTGGATGAGAATTAGAGTTGTCAATGTGAACTCAGGCAAAGAGAGAGAGGGAGAGAGAGACAACAAAATACAGACTGGTGTGTGTGTGTGTGTGTGTGTGTGTGTGTATGTGTGTGTGTGTTTGTGTGTGTGAGATGTATTTACCTCTGCCCCTTGAGAAGACCTGTGAGTAGTGACATCCCAACACCAATGAGTATACCTAAGAATTGAATCTTAGTTTTTGAATTCCATTCTTTATTATAACGAATCAGACTCCCTGGAGAGATAAATAATTCCAGATTAATATACAAAAAAAAATCAGAATAACTAAGATACACAACTATGTAATTGAGCAATGCATAAAATAACAAAAAAAGAGAAACTTCTTTATTATACCAGAATTACAACTAATGATAATGTAAAAAATTATCTAAACAAAATGCCATCAATTGACAATCATTATAGTTATAAGTTTAATAAGGTAAATTTCATCAATGGATGGTAAAAACTGTTATAAAATAAGAAAAAGTCTCAAAGAATCTCAGAAGAATGTATTTTTAGTTAAAATGGGGATAATCTCAAGTTTACAGTGGAGAAACCTAGTTGACAACACATTAAACAAGTAGCAACTTTAACATAACTAAGAATAGCACACCTTGATGCCTTGTGCCTGCAGATGCGATACATTGAGAAGGATATAATACCACTTCTCTGGCATTCTAGCCAAATTTGAATACCCTATATTTAATTGCTAGAAATTATTAGACAAATTCACATTCAACAAAAAAGTGGCCAATACTTTTCAAATATGTCAGAATTATAAAATTAAAAGAAAAGACTGAGATTAAAATAAAGAAGATTAAAACAATATAATAACTACATTTGACGAAATGATATCCAGCTCACATTAGGTTCTCACTTTCAGTTTAATTAACTTTAAAAAAAAACACAGAACTGGTATTGAAACCCACAGTTGGTTGAAATATGATATATATTTATATTTTTAAACATAATTATGCTAAAAACATCACCATATTTTTTAAAATTTCACTTCTGTAAAAATACATGTGTTCATTTATAAACATTGTATTATATTTATATTTATGGAGATATAAATGATATATTATTTCAAACAATTATTTACAGAGTAATGTCATCTATATGATATTCTTACATAAAATCAAATAAAAATCTATTATAAAAAGAGGAAAAGTACTTTTTGCAATTTTCCTATTTTTTTAGGCCAAACAGCAGTTCCACTGAAAAATGTGAGTACATGTCAGGTCGTGCTTTCAGTCCCTCCACCTGCAATGGAACTACTTTATTTGCAACATGCCAAAAAAATAAAAATAAAACTAGGAAGAAAATGTTGGCAGGACAAAACAGAGACAGCTATGTAAATCTTGAATGGGCCAACATTTACTTTTTAGAGCAGTTTTGGCACTAATTACAATTGGATGAATACTTTCTGAAATTTACTGCAAAAAAAAAAAAAAAAGAAGAAGGAAGAGGAGGAGGATCAGGACATGACTTACCATGGTGCTTTATTTAATTGGGTGAGCAATAGATCACTGAAATTGAAAGTTACTTTGAAAAATTAAGGTATCTGAGCAAATGTAGCATATGCTACTCTTCAAAAAGGTTGCCCATAACGTGAATAAACAGGAACAAGAGTAGGTTTTTCACATTTGTATACCAAGTACAAAGATATAAAGAATAGATTCCAATCACATATATTATATATATATTTCACTTGGTTTTGGATAACTTTACTTCTGAGCCAAAAATGTGCCTATTTGAGCTATATATTGTACCAAAAGTATAAATTAATTTGCAAATATTAAATTTCATATGCAGTTATACGAAAATGTATAAAATACTGAAGGAGATATGTTGGTTATAACAACATGTTTTATCTGTGATGGGGTGGAAGTTGAGTTGTTGAAATATGATATATATTTATATTTTTAAACATAATTATGCTAAAAACATCACCATATTTTTAAAAATTTCACTTCTGTAAAAATATGTGTACATTTATAAAATTGTATTATATTTATATTTATGGAGATATAAATGATATATTATTTCAAACATAATTATTTACAGAGTAATGTCATCAATAAGATATTCTTTAGATAAAATCAAATAAAAATCTATTATGAAAAAGAGGAAAAGTATTTTTTTCAATTTTCCTATTTTTTTAGTTGCGGTAAAAACACAGATCTACTGTTGTAACAAAATTTTAAGTGCACAATGTGTTTTTCTTTATATTTGTTTTTCTGCTTCAGTTAACTGCTTGTAGCTAGTACAAGTTGCTTTAAAATTTTTGAAACCAAGTAAATTAAACATATTTTTAAAAACAATATGTCGTACATTTATTACTATATTTTTGATTATATAAAGCACTCGAATGTCCCTTTTACAAAATATTTACCAAATAAAATACCAAATAAGAAACATATAAACTATATTTTAGCCACCACGGAAAATAGCGTTTTGTGAACCAAATTAATATATTATTATTATAAAAAATCATGGTTGAGTTGTTTATATTCCTTAATCTTTCAAAGAGTCTTTATAAAGGACATTTGCTCACAATCAATTTAGTATATAAAGCAACTGGTAATCCTGCACTATTGATCATTGATTTTATCACATTCACATTTTTTACTCCACACCACTAATCTGTTCCCTACCAATTCCTACACTAAAGCTAGCACATCACTTTAATACCTATTTCTTCCAAAGTCTAGTGTTGGATTCTTGGTAGCATACTTGAGGATATGAATATATTTTCACCAGGTAAAATATATTCCCAGGGACAAGATTTACATCTGGCAATTGAAAAAAAAATTAGTATTAAGTATGCAGATCTTTATATTACCTTTCCACAAACTCAATGGCTTTTTCATATAGGTAAAAGAAAAGACTCTGACTTTTATCGTTCAAATTTTTATCAACGTTCATCAGTTCAGTATGCCCATCTTCATAGCTTCCTTATTCAATAGGAATAATTATATTTTTTGCCAATGCAAATATTCTTTATTTTATTTTTTTAAATTTTTGTTGATACGTAATATTTATACCTAGTGATGGGGTACATGTGATATTTTGATACAAGCATGTGATGTGTAGTGATCAAATCCGGGTAATTGGAATATCTATCACCTTAAACATTTATCATTTCTTTGTGTTAGGAACATTGCAAGTCTCCTAGCTATTTTGCTATTTTGAATCTCCTATAAGAAATTATCATTAAAGTCATCCTCTTGTACCACCAAACACTAGAAACTAATTTTTGTATCTAACTATATTTTTGTACCCATTAAGCATCTCCTCTTTATCCCTTCTCCAGACTACCGTTGCTGGCTTCTGGTAGCCATTATTCTACTCTCTACTTCAATGGGACCAATTTTTTTAGTTCTCACATATAAATAAGAACGTGATATTTGTGTTTTGTGTCAGGCTTATCTCACGTAACATAATACCCTCCAGTTGCATCACTGTTGTTGCAAATAACAAGATTTCATTTTGTTATGACTGAAAAATATCTCATTTTGTACACCTAATTTTCTTTATCCATTCATTCATTCTTGGGCACTTGGATTGATTCCATTTATTGTCTTTTGTGAATACTGCTGCAATAAACATGGGTGTGCAGACATCTCTGATACACTGATTTTCTTTATTTTGGATATATATTGGCAGTAGTACTGTTGAACCAGATGATAGTTCTATTTTTAGTTTTTTTTTAAATAGGCTCCATTCTATTTTCCATACTAGTTTGCATTCTCAACAATAATGTACAAGCATTTCCCTCTCGCAGAATCCTTGCCAGTATTTATTTTCTGATGCTTATAAATTAAATACACTGTTTTCATAGCCCTAACAAACTTTACAAAATAAGGTATTCTTGCTGTTGTCTCAGATTATTGAGGATCATGCCTTTGGCTTCAAAATTACTTTCATGAAAGGTAACACAAAATCTGTATTTTGATGATGAGGTGCCATTCAAATCTCTAGTATCTGAATTCAGTAATCACATACGTTTGGTGACTTGGTTTATTGTTGTGGTATCTGTAAACAAATAGGGCCCAGGATCCTTTGTAACAATAGTTGTTAGAGGTTATAAAGAAATTGTAACTCCTTGTAGCCTATTCTTCATCATAGCCTAAATCCCATTGTTCTTATCATCTCTCTACTGCCCGTATTTCTTTTCCCAGATCCTCCACCATCATCTTTATCTGCCTTGCTGACTGGGGGCAGGCTGGCATCACACGTGCTTCTTCTGCCAATAATTCCTTATCACTTTGTGTTAGCACCTCTTGGGCTTTCCACCCCGCTCATCTTTATGCTAAAACTGCCAAACTCATAGAAGCAGTGATCAGGGTGTAAAAATATACTGTAGATAATTTTAAAATTCAACCCATGTCAATATTTTTATTTCAATGTCCACTTTTCCTAATATAATCTAACAACTTTTGTGAGTCAGTATTTAGCATGCTTAAAGTAAGTCACCAGTTTTCTGCTAAAATTGAATCTCTAACAAATTTATGTCTCAGAATTAAAACTTTCAGATCTTGATCTTCAGAGTTCCTGAAAATGCAGTGGAAAAACATAACTCTAGAATTGTTTATTTCTACAGGCAGTTCTACAGGAAGTCTCTTTGGGGCTCCATAATCTAGATGACCTACAGGTTAGTCACAATACTATTGGTTCTCCTTTTGCATTTAGTATGGAGATTTGCAAAGAATAGAAAATCAAAAATGTTATTCAGCTGACACACAGAGATGAGCCTCCAAAGCTGGGGTTTCAAGGCCACCTGATGTGGTGGAGGTGTCATTTGATGAGACATAAGCATTCTCAATGCCTAGATATGGGATACGCTTGAATTGTCTCTGTAGTATTGTGCATTGAACTCCTTGCTGGTGTTCACACATGTACCAGTGGACAGCAGCAACCATTACCAAGACACCCTAATATTTATCTTGATCTGTAACATAAGTCTACTCAGCATCAACAAAGGTACCTGCATAGTCAATGTTTTTATTTCCTTGTATACCCTTGGCCTCCCAAAGTACTGGGATTATAGGTGAACCACTGCACCTGGTCTACATTTTATATAGACATTCAAAGGTACATCCTGCTCACATTCAGTTGGTAAGCTCTCTGTATGTCTGTAGTAATTGTTAATACGATTTGTTTGTTCACAAAGATATTTGATGAGGCAAGATAATATTTCATTTTTTCCTTTTCTTTCTCTCCCTACATCCTTGGAATAGAAAGGATGGGTTACAAATCAGCTATTAACACTTTATTTCACGACCAGCTACTTTACTGCATAACCAGGTATGCAACAGGCCTGGCTATGGCCTACTATGCACTAAAGCCCAATAGTAATCATGCTGATACCTGAGAGCTTGGGGAGATATGCCACAGAAAGAGAGAGACAGAGCTCCCATTAGACAGAGTGTACTGCCTTGGATGACTCCTTATGGAGTTGGAAGACTCTTCTGAGATATACCACTGATCCTTGCCTCAGACCCAGGACCAGGTTCTTAACTTCATCTCAGGAAAGAAATCAAGGATGAATCAAAGAAAGTAAAGGGAAGAACCCTAATTCAAACTGAAAGTACACACTCAAAAGAGGGGAATATAGGTGATCTCTCTCTTTCTGTAGTAACTGGGAGATGTCCCTCAATAGTAAGGAATGTTGGCTTTTATCTAGTTTTTATATCAGTTTCATGTCAGTTAGAAGTCACAGGAAGTTTTTTAACCTCCATATTAGTAATTTCTCATTGTTCCCTATGCCTACGCTAGCTAACCTTCCTCAGTGCTTCTTAACATTCTATGGGTAGGGCCAATCTATATGTTATTTTCTCCCTTTTTCAGAAGTGCAATAAAACTTGTTTGGTCCCAATTTTTTCAATTATGCTTTGTTCAATGTACTTTGTATCCAAATAATATGTTATCAAAAAGATTATCTGAGGATCTAAGAGTTGCCTGTACTCCTGGAATACTAAAGCTAATATATATATACAAGTAGGTGCTTTTCTATTTAATTACTCTATTATAATAAATTGCACTAAGCTTTCTTAGACATCTGAATATTATAGTGCCTGACAATGAGTTCTTAAACACTTGTTTTATAGTGAGTTATAACACCTACAGGAATTTTTCAGCTTAGCCAATAATTGTATCACCACCCGTTGTTGCCCTTTTAAATCATGTTGCTAAGGGACTGAGCTTAAGAATACTAAGCATCTCAAATTAAGAGTGTTCTCAGGAAGTGCTAATTACATGCTTTTATTACCTTAGAACATATACCCTCTAGATATCAATGAAAAATAATTTTAAAAATTTAGACATATTTGTAAAGGAAAATTTGAAATGAGAAAGACATTAATTATTTCTATAGATCAGACTTTGCTTGTATAGTTGATCTTAGCATTAAATCATCAAAGTAGCCTTGGTGCTAGTCCCATGGTTCTTTGAATTCTGAAATCAACATACATCATACTGAGTGTTATCCTTCGACCTATTCCCTAAGTAACATGTAAAGCTGCTAAACTGGAATGGAGCTGAAGCAAAAGAAATCTCTGCAGCATTTCTGATATAGTTTAAATTATTGTCTCCCCCAAATCTCATGTTAAAATGTGATCCCTAATGTTGGAGGCAGGACCTAATGGGGAGGTGATTGGATCATGGGGTCAGATACTTCATGAATGATTTGGTGCTGTTCTTACCATAATGAGTGAGTTCTCAGTCTGTTAGTTCATAGGAGACTTGGTTGTTTAAAAGAGCCTGGTACTACCTCCTCTCTCTGTCTTACTTCTGCTCTCACTGTGTGACATGCCTGCTCCCTTTCTGCCTTCCACCATGATTGCAACATTTCTGAGCCCTTATGAGAAGACAGAAAATGCTAGGTCTATGCAGAGCATTGAACCAAATAAAAATGTTTCCTTTATAAATTGCCCAGTCTCAGGTATTTCTTTATAGCAATGCAAAACAAACTAATATAGAAAATTAGTAATGAGGAGTGGGATATTGCTATAAATATATCTAAAAATATAGAAGTAGCTTTAAAACTGGGTAGTGGTCAGAGGTTGGAAGAGTTCAGAGACCTCAGGAGACCAGAAAATAAGGTAAAGCTTAAAACTTATTAAAGACTGGTTAAATGGTGGTGACCAAAATGCTAATAGAAATATGGACAGTGAAGTCCAGGCTGACAAGGTCTCAATGGAAATGAGGAATTTACTGAGAATTAGAGAAAAGGTTACTCTTGTTATATCTTAGAAAAAGATTGGGCTACACTGTGTTTATGTCATAGGACTTTGTGGAAAGCTGAACTTGAGAGTGATGACTTAGGTTACCTGGAGGAAAAAAACCTCTAAGCAATAAAATTTTGAGGCTGTGAGGTTATCACTTCTCAGTGCTTATGGTGATCTTGTAAAAAAAAAAAAAAAAGAAAGAAAGAAAAAGAAAGTAGAAAAAGATTGGAAAAATCTCAACCTGGCCATGTAATAGAGAATGAAATAGCATTTTTGAGACGGGAATTTAAGAGTGTGTCCAAGTCACCACTTCCTAAAAAGATTGGCACAGCTACAAAAGAGTCGAGTATTATTTCCTCAAGAAAATGGAAGAAAATCCCTAAAGTCATTTCAGAGATCTTTGAGGCTGCCCCTTCCATCACAGGCCCAAATCTAGGATAATGGAATGGGTTCAGGAGACAGGCCTGGAGTCCTGCTGTCCCATGCTTTCTGCATCCGAGCAACTCTTACTCCAGCCTCGACTGAAAGGGCAGCAGATACAGCCTGGACCACCACTCTGGAGAGTGCAAGCTGTTAGCCTTGATGGCTTTCATGTTGTGTTTGGCCTGAAGGTACACAGGATTAAAGAGAGAAGGAGGCTTGGCAAAGTCCATTCCAGAGGATGGAAAGGGAAAGCCTGGAAGCCCAGGCAGAAGCCTGGCATGGGATATAGTCTTAGCAGAAAGCCTCTACTAGGGCAGTGCTGAGGGGAAACTTAGGATTGGAGTTGCCCGCACAAAGTCCCTACTGAAAACACTGCCTAGTGGAGCTGTGGGAAGGGGACCCCTGCCCTCCAGACCCTAGAATAGTAGAGCCACTGGCAGCATTCATCCTCAGCTTAGAAAAGCTACAGGCATTTAACTCCAACCCACGAGAACAGCCATGTGAGTTGTGCCCCCAAAAACTACAGAGGTAAGTTGCCAAAGCTTTGGAAGCCACCACTTACATCGTTTTGTTAAGTATGCAGGACATGGAGTCAAAGATTATTTTGGTGTTTTAAAGTTGTGTCTGCCCTGCTGGGTTTCAGACTTGTGTAGGGCCTGTTGCACCTTTTTCTTGGTTGATTTATCCATTTAGGATGGAAATGTTCACCTGAATTCTGTATGACCATTGCATCTTAGAAGTAAATACCTTTTAAAAAAATTTACTGGCTCATAGGTGGAAGGAACTTGTCTTGCATCTCAGATGGGACTTGGACTTTGGAGTTTGAGTTGATCTCAGATTGAGTTAAGACTTTGGGGGACTATTTGGAAAAGATGATTATATTTTGCAATGTGGGAAGTACCTCAATTTGGGAGGCCAGAGAAGAAATAATACAGTTTGGATTGTTGTCTCCTACAATTCTCATGTTGAAATGTAATCCACATTGTTGGAGGTAGAACCTAGTGGGAAGTGATTGGGTCATGTGGGCGGAACTTTCATGAATGGCTTGGTGCCTTTCTCATGGTAATTAGTGAGTTCTCACTCTATTAGTTCACATGAGAGTTGATTGTTTAAAAGAGCCTGACACCACCTTCTTCAATTCCTGCTTCCTCTCTTGCTATGTGACTTGCCTACTCCATTTTCGCCTTCCACCCATGCATATAACCTAATGAGCAGTTCTTTAAATCCCAATGAGAAGAGCGGGGAAAAATAGCCTGTTGTATACAGTATTCTGTCACTAATTGGGTGTAGACTGCTGACACATAACAGCTATTCTCTAGATTGTGACTGAAGGAGAGAATAGTAAAATTCTCCAAGTGGGAAGAACTTTGGAAATACATCTGAATGACCATTTTTCCTCAAAAGAGGAGAAGAGAAATAGAAAGAATAATGCACCTCCAGACTGATGTCTACATTCTAATCTTAGGAACCTGTGACTATGTTAGCTTATATGGTATAAGAGACTTTGCAGAGTGATTAACTTAAAGAACTTGAGATTGGAGAATTATTATGAATTTTCTGGGAAACCTCAACATAATCACAGGTTGTCTTACAAGAAGTAGGCAGGAGGTCAGAGAGGGGAAAATAAAAGCTACAGAGTTGGCTATGAAGATAGACAAATTGGTCATAAGTAGCCTGTGGAAGCTAATTTGTATAATCTTTCTCATGGAACATTGATGTTCAATGTCTGAACACAAATGTTTCATATATTTTGTTTATTTTTGAATGTTCTGATGGGCAGTAATCTTCAGTCACTATTATTCCATCTTAAAAGCAGAAATAATTTACTTATAATCTTGAATTTTTTTAAATGTATTTATTGTAGAGTTGAGGCCTCACAAAGTTGTACTGGCTGGTCTTAAACCCATGAGCTCAGGCAATCCTTTCACCTCGGCCTCCCAAAGTGCTGGGATTATAGGCATGAGCCACTGCTCCTGGCCTTGAATGATTATTTTGCAATCCTTTCTGTTACCTCACAAAAGTGAGTTGGAAACTCTATTTTAAGGAGGTCCACCATTCCCCAGTGCTGTACTGATATATTATCAACTCATGCCCTTCTGATTTATGCAGGTAATACTACTGGTTTAAGAAATGGGATTTTTGCAAGGAAAATATATATTGGAATTCTTATAAAGTACTGTCATCTAAGCGCAAATGTCTTTGTGCACAAATACAGATTACCTTTTCTGTGTTTGCAAATTTACCCCCATTCTACCTCTATAAAAGCCTGTTTCACACAGTGCATTCAGTTGAATCCAACTGAAGTCCATCTTTCCTTTGGATACTGACAGTAGGTGAATCCATGAACCTACTGAAATCACCTGAGCAATGAGGTCCAGTCTGGGCCAAGTAAGGCTGCTGATTTCCACCTGTGCCAGTTACATAACACTTTCCTTTTTAACTATTCTAATTTTTTAATCTCTTCTGCAAAACTACTAGATGCCAGTAATTCTAAGTGTATTTTACCTAGATCCTATAACAATTTAGAAGACTAATAATCAACCAAATAAATGTCAAGTGAATGTTATGGACTTTTAAGTAGTCTTTGTACAACTCAAATGGCTCAGATCCATCAGAGAAATCTCTATTCATGGGCGCTATAGTCTTACAAAATGAATTTCTTAATAGTAAAACTTGAAAGTAGAAATTAATTTTTGATTTATTGGCTATATAATGAATGCTGTGCTAGCAGGCATGGCAATCACATTAATCTCCTTACACATTTTCATCAGTGTTCTTGAGTTACTAAGTGCATTGTCACTAAGCACCAGTATTTTGACTTTGTTTTTTTTTTTTTTTTCCCTGAGAGGTGGTTCTCAACAATGAGCTTAAAATATTCTATAAGCCATGCTGCCAGCAGATGTGCTGTCATCTAGGCTTTTTTGTTCCATTACTGGAGCACAGGCAGAGTAGATTTAGCATAATATTTAAGGACCCTAGGATATTTATAATGATAAATGAGCATTGTTTAACATAAAATCAAAAATTGCATTTACCCCTTACAGGAGAGACAGGCTGTCCTATGAATTTTGTAAACTAGGCATTGATTTCTCCTCTTTACCTATGAAAGTCCTAGATAACATCTTCCAATACATGGTTGTTTTATTTACATTGAAAATCTGTTGTTTAGTGTAACCACATTCATCAGCAATCTTAGCTAGATATCCTGGAAAATTTACCGTATCTTCTATATCAGCACTTGCTGCTTCATGCTGCAATTTTATTTCATGGCAACAGCTTCTTTCCTTAACCTACTTGAACCAACCTCTACTCATAATTTTGTATTATTAAATAATATTATTTGGGTAAAATATATATTGTTTTCATATACAAGGCTTAATTAATATATTAAATACCTTAAGTAAGGTATTGGTTTGTTTTGTGCTGCCCACTCTAATTTTGAAAAGCAGTCTCCAGTGTTTGAGGGAGGGCCTTGTGAAAGATGTTTGGATTGTGGGGTGGATCCTTTTTGAATAGTTTGATGGTGTTCTCAGGGAGTGAGTTTTTACTTAGTTTCTTCAGGAAATGGTTGTTGAAAGTTGCCTGACACTTCCTTCTCTCACTCTTGCTTCCTCTCTTGCCATGTAATCTCTACACATGAGCTCCCCTTCTTCTACCATGTGTGGAAACAACTTAAGGCTTTCACCAGATGCAGATACCAGAATCATGTTTCTTGTGCCTGTGAGTCACATAAATCTTTTTTTCATTATAAATTACCCAGGATCAAGTTTTGTTCTTTTTTAAACAATACAAATGAACCAACACATCTATGTGCATTTTTTAGACATAATGCTATTGCACAATTAATAACCTACAGTATAGTATAAACATGACTTTTACATGCACTGGAAAACCAAACAATCTGTGTGACTTTATGGTGATTTTGCTTTATTGTGGTCTGGAAATATACCTGCAATATTTAAGAAGTATACCTGTACCTGAACCTATATCTACACATCAGACACACACACACACACACACACATACACACACACACACACACACACACACACAACCCATTTTATTATCTATCAGGATACTGATAAAAAAACTATGTTAAATGACTATGCAGGAAAAAAACACAATGCTATTTGAAATATTGGGATTATAGAATATGCCATCTGACCCCTTGTCCAGTGATCCTTACTATTAAGCTATCAACTTATAGAATAAAAACAACAAATGACCAAAGATGTATCATTTAGGTGGTGCAACATAATAAACTTTTAATTAAAATTCTCAGATATAGAAGGAAATATTTAATTATCTTTATAATATATTACTTATAATTTTCTACTATTATATAACATAATTTGAGGTTAAATGTCTAGTATTTTTATACAGGAAAGTGAAATTGAGGGTAGTAGTGATTTGTTTTGAAGATATATTTTATAATTTCATTTTTTGTTTATGCTTATTATGAATTCTCTAGCAGTCTCATATTGATATTAATTTAAAATCAATGATGCATAATAAATCTTTTGATAACTATTTTGAAATATAGCTTTATACCCACTTACTACCTTTGATACTATTTGACTAAGTCATACATCATTTTAAAAATGAACTAAAAATGGAAAATTTACAAAAAGGGCAAGTTAGTTAGCAAAGTCCAAGTACACAGGTGTACCCTGTACCACATACAGTTAATTTTGGCTTGTATTTGAGACAGGCAAAGATTTGTTGACTGGTGCAATAAAAATTGAAAGGCATAAAATGTGTGACACTCAATAATTCTATTTGGGAACTTGATATTCTCTGTACTCAGTGTACATCTTGGTATTGTCCCAAATTTTTTGATGATACCTCCAAATACTCTTTTAGTTAAAGAGTAAAAAAATAGCCCTTGGGCTATTTTTCACTTTTCCAATTTGGTCTGGAACATTTCTGACTTTACCTATTTCAATCTAAATCTACAAAAATACTTGAAAGGTTTTGCTGACTTTTACTTTGCATTTGGGGATTCAGTCTAAAATGAGTCTCACATAAAATATAAGAATTGCAAATCTATCCACACTGAAATGATAACATAATAGTTCACAAGCACTGAATGACTCTGGGATGAAAAAATGATAAATTTTGCCCATCCTTGAGCAAACTATATACTGAGAAGTAAACATAAGAAAAAAATGAGCCAGGCTCAGTGGCTCAGCCTGTAATCCCAGCATTTTGGGAGACTGAGGTGAGTGGATTGCCTGAGGTCACGGGTTCGAGACCCACCTGGGCCACTTGACGAGACCTCATCTCTACAATAAATCAAAAATTAGCCTGGCGTAGTAGCGCACACCTGTAGTTCCAGCTACTTGGAAGGCTGAAGCGGCCAGGAAGGTCGAGGCTGCAGTGGCCAGGAACAGTCACTGCACTCCAGTCTGAATGACAGAGTGAGACTCCAACTCAAAAAAAAAAAAAAAAAGAAAGAAAAAAAACGAATTGCTTTAGGATCTCTACAATAAAAATTGTATAATAAATGGCCATTATAATAGTAACATCCTGCAGTAAAATATATTAACTTGGCACAAAGGAAATTGCGGTTTTGGACCATGAATTTTGAATCATTATAACTAGTCTCAAACACATCTTTAATTATCAAAATAGGAGCCATTACAATCAACACATTTTTGCCAATGAGACATAAGTTTATTTATTTCTATAGTATAAAAATCCATGCTTCAGGATTCAATGAAGTCTTGGAAAGCATTTTCTGCATCTTGCTGGTTGTGTAAGAGTTTTCCCTGCAAAAAGTTGTCAAGATGCTTAAAGAAGTGGTAGTCAGTTTTCTAGAGGTCAGGCTAATATGGCTGATGAAGTAAAACTTCACAGCCCAATTCATTCAACTTTTGAAATATTGGTTGTGTGATGTGAGGCCACGCGTTGTCATGGAGAAGAATTGGGCCCTTTCTGTTGACCAATATCAGCTGCAGGCATTGCAGTTTCCAGTGCATCTCATTGATTTGTGGAGCATAATTCTCAGATATAATGGTTTCACTGGAATTCAGAAAACTACAGTGGATTAGACTGGCAGCAGACTACCAAACAGTGACCATGGCCTTTTATTGGTGTTACTTAACTTTGGGAAGTGTTTAGGAGCTTCC
Organism: Tarsius wallacei; assembly: GCA_963574415.1. Taxonomy (NCBI): domain Eukaryota; kingdom Metazoa; phylum Chordata; class Mammalia; order Primates; family Tarsiidae; genus Tarsius; species Tarsius wallacei. The sequence goes on along the minus strand of CAUYQG010123568.1, from coordinate 3,081 downwards.
TCTGCATCCAGTCACTGAGCTGGTCATCGCCAATTGTCATATACAACCCACTTTTCATCACATGTCACAATCCTATAGAGAAATGGTTTGTTGTTGCTGCATAAAATAAGAGAAGAAGACACTTCAAAATGACCATTCTTTTCATTTGTGGTCATTTCATGAGACACCCACTTATCGAGTTTTTTCATCTTTCCAGTTTTCTTCAAATGCTGAATGACCATAGAATGGTTGACTTTGAGTTCTTCAACAATTTCTTTTTAGTTGTCAAAGGATCAGTAACAATGATTTCTCGCAATTGATCGTTGTCAATTTCTGATGGCCAACCACTAGGCTCCTCATCTTCAAGACACTCATCTCCTTTGCATAACTTCTTGAACCACCACTGCATTATATTTTCATTAGCAGTTCCTGGGCCAAATGCATTATTGATGTTGCAAGTTGTCTCTACTGCTTTATGACCCATTTTAAACTCAAACAAGAAAATCGTTCAACTTTACTTTTTGTTTAACATCATTTCCATAGTCTAAAATAAATATAAAATAAACAGCAAAAAAAAGCAAGAAATGTGCATTAAAATGCTGTATAACATGATCACGTTTATGTAAGACTGTATTCCAACATCAAATTGCTAATAGTAACAATGCAAAAACTGCAGTTACTTTTGTACAAGCATAATAATTTAGAAATGTCAATAAAGAATTTAAGCATAATTATTTATCAATGTCTGTACTATTTAGCTGTAATAGAACTCATATCTTCAAACCTCTCAGATTAAAATATGTTTTCTCAGTGATTCTAAATACAATAAAATAAAACTTTTAATTAAGTTGTTGACAATGCAAAAACTATAACACAGAATTGTATGTAATATTTTATGCCATATAATTAAATGAATCAGTAGATTCAGAAATTAATTACTAAATTACATAAAATAAAAAGGAATAGCTATAATAATGTGGGAATAAATAAAGCAGAAATATAGCTGTAGTGGAATGGCAGAAATTTCAGAGTTGAAAAGTTGGGCCTAATGGGTTATATTCTATTAAGTATAATAATGCAATTGAAGACTTCCTAATTTCCTGAAAGATAAGATGCTTAGGCCAGGCATGTAAGAATATCAGTGAAAATACACCTACTTTTCTTGATCTGCAAATGACAAAATACTCATATAGCATAAAAAGAATAAATGAGAAGCATTTGATCAAATGATTTTTCACATTGTAACAGATATAATGATTCTACGAATTAATATTAATTTATTATCAAAAGTATAAAATGAAATCTTATGGGGGAGAACAAAATGTAATAATTTGGGCATAAAAGTGAGACAGGGTCTCATTTTGCATCTTAGCCAAACATTTTAATACAATTTAAAATCCTCATATTTCTTTTTAAAGATAACTTTATACCATATAAATAATATTTACCTGCTGGAAAAAAAATAAACTGAATGACAATAGCCTTTAAAAGTAAACCATCATGTTTAATTAAATGTTGCACAGGCAAAGTTGTAAAATACAATATATTTTAAAAACTGGGGTGATATATTTGTTATGAAATCTTTCATATTGCAAATTTCAACCTGCCTTCTATTTACAATGAGATGAAGCTTAAATATATTTTGTACTCATTTGCATTTTCCTGCATACTCATAAAAGTATTCTTTTATTTTCATTGACATTTCTTCTTTTTCTAAAATATAAATAAATTTGTCTTCCAGATGGTTTCAAAATAAGATCAATGCTTTTCTCAAACTGCATATTCAACAGAGATCTATAAAGAAATCATTCTACCAAATGTATTGATATAATTGCAATCCTCCCTTCCTTCCTTTCTGCTTTTCTTTCTTCATTTCTTCCTTCTTTCCTTCTTTTATTCTTCCTCCTTCCCCCCCTTTTTTCCTCTGCCCCTCCCTCTTTCCATTTCTTTCTTCTTTCTTTTTCTTTCTGCAGGAAAGAAAATTAGTTCAAGTACTTAGAAGGAAATGTTATTGTCAGTCTTCTTCCCCACCCCCCTTCCCTGTCTTCCTTCACCCTCTTGGATTTCCTTGATATATTTATTGCTGCAAAACATTAGAAACTGAAGTGAACAAAAATAAGTTAAAAAGTATGATAGCTTCTATAAATTGCATGCATCAAGTTGTATAAGGTACCACAGAGGTACATTGAAGATGGTTAATGTATAGATTATCTCTGTCATTTTGAATGCTCTGTAACAAATAAGACTAGAAAATATGACTTAATATGTTCCTTTTATTCCCCATTACATGTTTCTTTTGCTTTTTTGAGTTTTTTTTTTTTACTTTTTTTTTACTTGCATTTTCTCAAGGATCTCAATGTTAGATTAATATGTATTTCCAGATTTTTTTTTAAACTTTCCAATTTCTGCTGCTTTGCCTTAAATCTTTATTTTAAAGAACTCTAAGTATTTTATTTTCAGGTAGTTTTTGTTTTTTGTTTTGTTTTGTTTTATCTAATGGCTCCATTTCTGAAAAGGAGAAAGTCTTTACTGCCTAAAATATAACACTCAAATTGACAACTTGTACTTTTAGAAACAGCCTGTGATGATAATATAGTAATCTGCCTGTAATTAAAGACCCTCTTACTCCATGGATATTTAGGGTAAATTACATTATATATATTTTTTGCATTACTTGCTTTTAATGGTACTACCATCTCAAGATTTTTTATTTCTACCTCAAACTATTCAATCATATGACATATTTTGTGGAGTCTTTTGTGGTTTTTTAAAAGTAAATGTCATAGTAGGGAGAATAAAAAAATTTAGAGGAGATGATTGTCCATATCTCCCTAGATCTAGTCCATCTATCTTTCTTCATTTGTTATAGAATCTCTCATATCTCATCTTATAAAGCATGATTTGTAGGCTGATGACTCTTCTTGGCATGCAGAAAGTTCAGTTGGTTTCTTAACTCAAATGTTTTTTTTTTTTTTTTTTGAGTTGGAGTCTCACTCTGTCACCCAGACTGGAGTGCAATGGCCGCTCCCGGCCACCGCAGCCTCGACCTGCTGGGCTCCGGCGATCCTTCCGCCTCAGCCTTCCAAGTAGCTGGAACTACAG